>SJYC01007148.1:0-24987 GCA_006408675.1 Madoqua kirkii
AGTGATTCTTTGAAGCCCCCTTTGTCATTGTACTTCTGCTGTGGACCCTTCTGGTTCCCCGAGAAATAATCTCTTTAGCACTGTGACTCTGTGTCAGTTATTACACGGGGATTTCTGTATTAATACTTGGTAAATTGTTGATGTAGCCAAGTCTCCACAAGACTGTTGTCCTTTATGAATGAGATGTTTATCCTTAGAGTCAAGCACACACTTAGTAGGTATTCTCTAAGCATTAAATTAAATTCTCTAAGCATTTAAATAGTTAAATTATTTTTGTATTCAGTTATTATACTTCCCTGTACACTTTCAGCCTTTTATATGGAAGGCAACTGGGCTGACCTGGTAACAATGAAGGTAATATCTTAACTCACTGGTTATAGGTTTTGTTTTCAGTGGTTTTGACATGTGGCCTTTGATTAGTAGTATGATGAAGGAAGTGTCCTTTGCATGGCTGTTTGATTTCATGGTCCAAATGACAAGACCTATATTATTTTAGTGGGAATATCCTAGTATGTGCCATCTATAAATGAGTGACTTCTGCTAGAGAGGCTCAGAGGAGATGTGAGGCTGAGGGGAGCACAAATTCACCAAGAGGCAATGATGGTAAACTTGAAATGAGGCCACTAGAAGAAGCCAGTGGCCCCGGGCCCCATTTTCCTCAGGCCTGCACCTTTTTTCTTCTCCAGAATCAACCACTCTCATCTAGATGGACTCTGGGTCCTTTTGGATCAAGAGTTTATTTCAGTTGGCCTTCTAAAGTTCTTTTTTACCCCAGAGGCTGGCATTGTGTGAAGTACATGATTAAAATTGGCTGAGATTTTTGCCCGAAAGTCCCGGAGGCACAGAAGGGCAATACTGAAGAGGAGTGCCAAGAATTGAGAAAGTCTTTTTTGTGATCCAAATGAGGTGGAAGATAAGCAAATGCTGGAGCTGGAAACCACCTTCAGAACATATAGGAACCTGGAAAAAGTGAGAACTCTGTAGAAGGATGGCCTGCATATTCCTGACCAAATGTTGATTGTTGTTAAGGTACATGACATAGGCATGGTCTCGTAGTTTAAAAGTTGTAAGTTTGCTTCAAACTTTACTCTTTTCTTTAACAAATGCTTCCTAGGTTGCCTGCTCTTATGTTATTAACACAGATAGAGGCTACCCATTGGCATGTAGGACTGAGTGATCCAAAGGACTGATCTCAGAGGGACACACCCTGACTATTATCAGAACAGTTAGCTGACAGATGTGTTCTCTCACCTAAAAAGATCATCATGAGTTATTTAAGTTTTGATGCCCTCCAGATGGCAGAATAAAAGTACAGATGCTAGATTACAGTCATAATAATGACAGCAATTATTGTTTCTGTTAACAGCAATGACCTCAGACACCTAAAGAACTTGAAAAGTGAAATTTAGTGGAAGCTGAAATTGCTGGAAGAAAAATTAAGCTTATTATCATTTGTCTACCTTTTAATCCATTTCTCAAGGAAATGGAGGGAAGGGTAAAAATTTCAGGCCAAATCTTTTTGTCAACAGTAGTTACACAGAAAGTGCATCAGATGTCTTCTCTTCCTTTCCCTTAAGCTAAAAATCAGGGTGAAACTGTTTTGGACATTTTATCCCTTCAAAGAAGCAGACCCTCTATTGCCTGCTAAGAGCCACAGCTTTGCAAAAGAGATTAGCTTAAAAGAAAACATTATTATCTGGCTTCACAGAGACTTTCAGCTTTGCTTCAAGTCATATGCTTTTTCCTCCTAAAAAAATAAACACAAAGGGCAGAAAAGCAGATTTTTTAGAAGGTCAAATGCATTGCTAAAGGCAGCATATGTGAACTTTGAATATAACTTACATAGTTCAGTAGAAAACCAATTTGGTTAGAATGTGTAGAATGAAGAGGAGAGAAATGAGAGAGCAGTTTGGAGGGATAAACAGACCTCAAAGGGACTTGGAAGGCATTCTAAGTGTTTTGGACTTTATTAGATAGTTATAGAAAATGACTGTAGAGAAATGATGATTAGATTTACATTTTGAAAAAATCACCCAACTTAGTAATTGATGCAGCCGATGATCATGAATGGATGCTAAAACACTGGGTGAAAGCTTGGTGGAGAACAGGGTATTAGCATGCTGCCAGAGGACCACCTGACAAATCACTTTCTAACTGAAAATGGGAAAATATACGGTTGTGATAAAGAGAACAGACAGCTGTCAGCACCCTAACCAAATATTAAAATGTAACATGCCTAAAAACATTATCCAGAATGATACATACACCCTGTTTACATACATAGGGCACTGTTTACAATGGCCAAGATGTAGAAGTAACCTAAATGTCCATTGACAGAGGAATGGATAAATATATACAATGGAATATTACTCAGCCATAAAAAGATGGCATAGTACAATTGCAGCAACATGGATGGACCCAGAGAATGTCATACAGAGTGAAATAAGTCATACAGAGTAGGAGAAATATCACATGACATCTATTAAATGTGGAATCTAAACAGAAATGATACAAATGAACTCACACACAAAACAGAAACAGACTCAGACTTCCCGAATAAGCTTATGCTTGCCAGGAGGAAATATGGGGCGATGGGGTGGTTAAGGAGTTTGGGATGGACATGTACACACTGCTATATTCTAAACAAATAACCAACTAGGACCTACTATATAGCACATGGAACTCTTCTTAATGTTACGTGGGAGCCTGGATGGGAGGGATGTTTGGGGGAAAATGGATACATGTATATGTATGGCTAAGTTTCTTCACTGTTTATCTGAAACTATCACAAAATTTTTTGTTAATTGGCTATGCTGCTGCTGCTGCTAAGTCACTTCAGTTGTGTCCGACTGTGTGACCCCATAGATGGCAGCCCGCCAGGCTCCCCTATCCCTGAGATTCTCCAGGCAAGAATACTGGAATGGGTTGCCATTTCTTTCTCCAATGCATGAAAGTGAAAAGTGAAAGTGAAGTCGCTCAGTCGTGTCCGACTCTTAGCGACCCCATGGACTGCAGCCCATCAGGCTCCTCCATCCATGGGATTTTCCAGGCAAGAGTACTGGAGTGGGTTGCCATTGCCTTCTCCTACCACAATATAAAATAGAAAGTTTAAAAAACAGAAATAAAATGTAGCATCTCTAAACAATGAGGAAATAGACCAACATACTCAGAATATGTAACATTCTACAATGCAGCTATCTTGAACTTAACTTTTTCAAAGTTCATGTCATTGAGGGAGGTGGGAGGGGGGTTCAGGAGTGGGAACTTATGTACACCCATTGCAGATTCATGTCGATGTATGGCAAAACCAATACAGTATTATAAAGTAAAAAAATATACAAAATTAAAAAAAATGAGTGGGAACAATTCTAAAGTTAAATATAAAAGAGATATATAAAAAAGAAATGCAATGAATTAATCCAAAGAGAATTTTGATGGAGGGTACAAGGACAACAAGAGAAGAGATTTTGGGGCAATTGAGAAATTGAGAATATGGACTGGATATTATGGAATATTATTGTCATTCTCTTAGACATGGTATTATAGTTATATAAGACATCCTCTATTTTCTTAAGAGGGGTACACCGAAGTCATAGGGTAAACTGTCATGTTATTTACAACTTATTTTCAAATAGTGTAGATAAAATATGAACATTTATGGTCACAAACACATTATATAGAATGAATAAAATAAAATAAACATAGTACAATGTCAACAATTGTGGAATATAAGAAGAGAGCACATACATGCATGTTTGTTATTCACTGTAAAACTTTTTGAAGATTTTTATAATTAAAAGTGGTGTTAGAGAGGATTAAATATTATAGCATAGAGATAAATGAAGAAAACAAGAGTGAATATGGGGCAGTTAGGAGGTCATTGCAGTAGTTCAGGTAAGACCTGGATTATAAACTTAGGGGTTGGTGGAGAATATAATTAGGCAGATTAGATCACTACTTGTGTAACAGAATGAATTAAACAGAGTAGATTAGAGATGATTAAACTAGAGCCTGGCACCTAGTAAGGACTTATTTGTCTCAATGCATTAAAAAAATGTGTATAAAATGGGAATGAAAAAGAGGAAGGAATATGATGCCTTCTAGATTTTTTTCATTAGCCACTGGATGCATAATAAGACCGTTAATTAAAATTAAAAAATAATGGAAAGAGCACATTTTGAAAGGAAAATGACATGAGCAAGTTGAATTTGAGCTTTCTTAAAGATCATCAAAATGGGAGCATTGGGTTGGCACTCATAATAGAGCTCAGAAGCAAATGATTTCAGGACTATTGGCCAATAAATAACAAGCAGAAAAATTGCTCAGGAAGAATTTATGAAGTGAAAGTTAAAGAAAAAGACCCAGGATAAAACCCTGAGGCACTTTAACATTGAATGTACGGGCAGAGATGGGCAGGTAGCCAAAAATATTGAGATGGAGTGACTAGAGAATTTGCAGCAAAACTAAGAGAGAGTGTGACAGCAAGGAAGCCAGGGAAGGGTATTTTAAAAGGGAACTACCTGAAAAGTGTCAAATGCTATTGAAGGATCAGGCAAGATGTTTGAAAGGTGAATATAAAGACCTAGAAGAGTTCGGTTCTTAGCTGGAGAGAGCAGCTTTGAAAGTGTAGTAAGGGTAGATGCCAGATGATATTGGGCTGTGAAGTTGTGTGAGAGGTGAGCAAATGAGAAGAAGGGGTGCAACTTGTGCCTCTGAGAACCGGACTCTGAAAGAAGAGATGTAGCCTGAGAACTGGAAGGAGGTAAGGAGAAGGGGATTTTTTTAAAAGGTGGGTGACATTTGAGCATATACACATGCCAACTGGAAAGAGAAAGTTGTGAGGCAAGATGACAGTTACAGAAGAGGGGGAATCCTTGATAGCACAGGTATCTAAAAGGCTGACGGCTGTGGGATCCAAAGCAGAGGTGAGTAAAGTGCATCTCATTATCTAGCCAGGCTGGGCTTCATGCTTTTATTGGTCAGATGAAGAGCATTAACTGAAAGCTTTTCAAGGCTCTTTCTATATCTAACCATTTATGTTTTGAAGTGCTTGGAGAAAGAGAAAGAACTTGGAGAATAGATCCTGTTAGGCATCACGGTGCATAAAGGTTGCAGGACACCATCCAATTGTAGGGTCAAGAGTGATACTCTTGGGGTGACTGTGTTCCTGGGATGTCACCTGGAGGGGGTGAAATGAATGAATGGACATCTATGAAATTCACTCAAAACTCAGAAGTGCTGCTTATTGGAACTATTCTCATCTAAGAAGGAATAGGAGGAAAGAGAAACCAAGCTGTTTTTGTAGCTTAATCCTTGGCTAGTCTTGCAACTGTCTAAGCTTTCAAGTCCCTTTGAAGATCAATTTTGTTGGCTGAGAGAGGAATTTAATTTCTTTTAAAGATTGTTTTGATATGCAACTTAAGCAAAAGGGCTTGAATCTACCAGACATTTTTTGGATTTCTGTGATGACTGGGCATGATAATTTAAGGAGGTTGGAGAGAAGGCAGATATGGAGAAGGGAAACAGTGAAGAGAAGGGTAGGGATGTGAAGGTGCAATGTGGTGGGGAGGAGAAAGGTGATGAGACAGACAATGATAAACACTGATACTGGTTGAGACTCTGCAGGAGATCAAGACGGTTCTTAGCTGGAGAGAGCAGCTTTGAAAGTGTAGTAAGGGTAGATGCCAGATGATATTGGGCTGTGAAGTTGTGTGAGAGGTGAGCAAATGAGAAGAAGGGGTGCAACTTGTGCCTCTGAGAACCGGACTCTGAAAGAAGAGATGTAGCCTGAGAACTGGAAGGAGGTAAGGAGAAGGGGATTTTTTTAAAAGGTGGGGACATTTGAGCATATACACATGCCAACTGGAAAGAGAAAGTTGTGAGGCAAGATGACAGTTACAGAAGAGGGGGAATCCTTGATAGCACAGGTATCTAAAAGGCTGACGGCTGTGGGATCCAAAGCAGAGGTGAGTAAAGTGCATCTCATTATCTAGCCAGGCTGGGCTTCATGCTTTTATTGGTCAGATGAAGAGCATTAACTGAAAGCTTTTCAAGGCTCTTTCTATATCTAACCATTTATGTTTTGAAGTGCTTGGAGAAAGAGAAAGAACTTGGAGAATAGATCCTGTTAGGCATCACGGTGCATAAAGGTTGCAGGACACCATCCAATTGTAGGGTCAAGAGTGATACTCTTGGGGTGACTGTGTTCCTGGGATGTCACCTGGAGGGGGTGAAATGAATGAATGGACATCTATGAAATTCACTCAAAACTCAGAAGTGCTGCTTATTGGAACTATTCTCATCTAAGAAGGAATAGGAGGAAAGAGAAACCAAGCTGTTTTTGTAGCTTAATCCTTGGCTAGTCTTGCAACTGTCTAAGCTTTCAAGTCCCTTTGAAGATCAATTTTGTTGGCTGAGAGAGGAATTTAATTTCTTTTAAAGATTGTTTTGATATGCAACTTAAGCAAAAGGGCTTGAATCTACCAGACATTTTTTGGATTTCTGTGATGACTGGGCATGATAATTTAAGGAGGTTGGAGAGAAGGCAGATATGGAGAAGGGAAACAGTGAAGAGAAGGGTAGGGATGTGAAGGTGCAATGTGGTGGGGAGGAGAAAGGTGATGAGACAGACAATGATAAACACTGATACTGGTTGAGACTCTGCAGGAGATCAAGCCAATTTTGATTGTTACTGTGAATCACAACACTAATAATGACCATTTATTGAGTACTTCCTGTGTGCCAGGCACCACACACACCGTTTATTATCTCTGTAGACTTCATAACAATTGCATGGGGTACTTTTATTATTCTTGTTTTTTTTTTCAATTGTGGTAAAATACATATAGGATAAAATTTCAATTTAAGCATTCTAAGTGTCATTAAGTATATTAACAAAGGTATATAACCACTACCCCCCCAACCATCTCTAGATCTTTTTAATTTTCGAAAACTGAAACTCTGTACCCTTTATACAGTAACTCTCCATTCTCCTTTACACTATTATCTGCTTTGAGGATGAGGCATCTAAGGCTTGAAGATGGTGAAAAATATTTCCCAAGGGCATAGAGGTGGCATGTGTCTTAGCATGTGTTAGAAGAGCTTAATCTGAAGTGAATATGGATTTCCAGGCAAAATAGCCAGTTTATGCCATATGTTTCTGGATTCACTAAGGTAAGAAGGATTGTGCTAGGAATATAGACTGTGTTCTGGAATACCAAAGACCAGCAAAATGCTAACATGTTATTACTCTTAGAGTCCTAGCTAGTAAGTTTCCTGATCCACATTCTCTTGTGTATGATCAATGCTTTGGGCCTTTATGAATCTCTTCTACTTGCCAAGTAAGAAGGTATTTTGATGACCACCAAGAAACTTTTTTGAATTATTTTTCAGGCTAGAATAGCTAGCTATAGAAGAATCCAGTAAAGTATATCATTTAGTCAGAAACTACGAATTCCTTCCAGAGATTACAAACTTATTAAACAACAATAGCCAGTTTAGAACACAATAATAGTATTTTTTTGCAGATTTACCAGAGAACATTTTTTTAAAAGTGAAAAAAAGTATTATTTTCCTTTTGATTTTAATTTTGTTTTTGATGCCTTTTTTCTCTCTTAACCATTTTTCTGAAAAGTCAGGTGTGCTTACTGACTATACATATATCAGTTGGCAGCACACTTTAATATGTTGCTTGGATACAGGTGTTTGGAAATATAGGAGCACAATTTATACCTGACTCTGTTACCAGGGAAACCAGGGCAACTTTGGAATTTTCCTTTGGGAATCATGACCAGAAACTGGAAAGGAGTCTATTAAAAGTTTTAGAAGAATGAAACTATGTAAGACGTGGTTTAATTGTACTTTTACACTGACAAATCATATTATAAGTTTCTATAGCTCTTTTTTTCTTCCTGTGGTATGAATATTGCTACAGATGTCTTTTTCAGCTAAGTTTGATCACATTATATAGAATGTGGGGATGGTCAGAGTATTTAAATATAAACACAAACCACACTTGGAAAACATTTCATAAAATAGGCTAAAAATGAAATCATTTGGTGCTTCAGAGAACAGCACTTACATGCTTTCAGTGCCACAAACTTTCATTCACAACCAGAGCATGGGATTTGCAGGAGAAATTCTTTGCTTATATCAACCCTACTGGGAAAATCATCTCTGAGAAAAACAAACAGGAAGTTAATTTGTAGAATTTATTTTTATCTTCAAGTTACAAGTAAATGTTATGCCGGTCTGAGATTTCCTTCCATTCAGACCCTGACAGGCATCCTTAATACTAATACACTGAGTCTGACAATGTGAAAGTTACATCTAGGATAGCAGGGAAAAACCCTGCCTGCCCAGGCTAGTGGATAGAGCCTTTTAATGTGGATATGCAGTTGTGTGCTGAAACACAGCTACTGGCGCCTCAGTGAGGATGTTCCCTTCCAGAGGAAGTCATCAGCCAAGCACAGCGTTCTTCTTATAGCTCAGATCATCTTCTAAAAGCTGCTGCAGCACGGCTATAGGAAGTACCTTGTCTTGGAACACAGAGGCCAAACAGAGCTAAAAAGGGAAATGGAACATATGGTAATAAACTCTCGCAAGCTTTGATGCCGAGTTGTAATCAGCAAGCAGCCAGGGTGAGGGAGGCACTGGCGACCATGAACTCTCCCCCAAGGGCCTCATTAACAAGGCCAACTGTACCACCGTGGAGGAAAACAGTATCGCACACTCAGACCCTAGACTTTCTGTGGCTGGAAGAAGCCTTAATTGGAAGGAAAGAAAACTTCCACAAGAGTCTGCAAGAAAAACCACTGGCCGAGTAGCCCTTTTACCATAAATGTCTCTCTTACACTGTTGGTGGGAATGCAAACTAGTACAGCCACTATGGAGAACAGTGTGGAGATTCCTTAAAAAACTGGAAATAGAACTGCCTTATGACCCAGCAATCCCACTGCTGGGCATACACACCAGGGAAACCAGAATTGAAAAAGACATGTACCCCATTGTTCATCACAGCACTGTTTATAATAGCCAGGACATGGAAGCAACCTATATGTCCATCAGCAGATGAATGGATAAGAAAGCAGTGGTACATATACACAATGGTGTATTACTCAGCCATTAAAAAAAATACATTTGAATCAGTGCTAATGAGGCAGATGAAACCAGAGCCTATTATACAGAGTGAAGTAAGCCAGAAAGAAAAACACTAATACAGTATACTAATGCATATATGTGGAATTTAGAAAGATGGTAACAATAACCCTATATGTGAGAGAGCAAAAGAGACACAGATGTATAGAACCGTCTTTTGGACTCTGTGGGAGAGGGAGAGGGTGGGATGATTTGGGAGAGTGGCATTGAAACATGTATGATATCATATATGAAATGAATTGCCAGTCCAGGTTCAATGCATGATACAGGATGCTTGGGGCTGGTGCACTGGGATGACCCAGAGGGATGGTATGGGGAGGGAGATGGGAGGGGGGTTCAGGATGGGGAACACGTGTATACCCGTGGTGGATTCATGTTGATGTATGGCAAAACCAATACAATACTGTAAAGTAATTAACCTCCAATTAAAATAAATAAATTTATATTTAAAAATGTCTCTGTATATTTTGAAATGAGCTTCAGAAAAGTTTATTTTCACTCAGTGTTGGGTGTAGAGCACTGACTGTAAAGGATCAAAGGTTTGCTATTTGGCTACTCCTAGCTCTCACCATAATGGTGGTGGGACATCACACTTCAGTTTCTCCATAGGTGGAATGAGATTGGGAGCCTCGAACATGGGGAGGTTGTGTGTCTGGCCAGAGTATTTTCCAGGCTTCTCCAACAATTCCCCTAAAATCCTCCTCTCTGAAAGAGCATTGATGTTCAGATTTTTTTTATCCTGAAAGGATGAGAAGATCACTGTGTGAATTCATGGACACTGCCAAGACAGCATGTCTGTATTTCCTTTTCAATCACAAAAGACTTCCTTATGTATAAGTAGTTCTGAAGAGCACGTATGTCCCTATATGTTGTCTGTCTTCCATCACATCACCTCCCATCCCTCTTCTTCCTTTCTCTTCCTCCTCTTCAACTGCTTCTTCTAGCTTATTCTTGTTAATGATGGATTTTCAAAATCCTTGGTACTATATGCTAAAGATACCCATGAAAATAAGATATAGAAAGGTTCCAGGCAGTGTCACATCATTGGTTCTGTCAAATGTTTTAATCACAGAAGCCTTTAGTTATCCATTCACTATCATATTTTCTTACCTATTTGTGTATGCTTTTTTTTTTTTGCTTGTTTGTTTTGTTTTACCTAGCACTTAACTTTTTGTCAACTTGAATGTGCTTTTCTTTGCAGCTTCTTTAATAACAATAATTAATGTTCAGCAGTTATTACTATTCTGTGCCTCTTTCAATCTTTAAATACAATGTCAAAATTAATCATTAAAATAAGTCTTTGGCATAAATGTTATTGTCTTCCTTGTATAATGAAACTGAAGCTCCTGTAAGCTCTATGTCACAGAGTTAGTGAGTGACAGTCTGGGTTAATAGGCAGTTGCCAGAAATATGTGACTTTCTATTATACCAAGTAACCTTTTCTCTCAGAGTGTCTGGAAAGATTTTAAGATCTCAAGAAGACTTGATTGTAATTTGCCTGGAGTGAGAGGACCATTGAAGATCCTTGCAGAGATGTAAGTTGATGCTGTATGTCTACCAGATGTTAGAGATACCAGAAGATACTATTTACTGTAAAATACTGAGTAGTGTATGAAAAGATGGTCAAGAAGTCAAGAGAGACGGGATCTACCCTTATTTCCATGGGTAATGAAGACTTTGAGCAAGTCTCTAGCCAGTTTGCTATGAGCAGTGCGTTTTCTTGGCAAAATGCTGTTAGCCTTTGCCCTGCTTCATTCTGTACTCCAAGGCCAAATTTGCCTGTTACTCCAGGTGTTTCTGGACTTTCTACTTTTGCATTCCATTCCTCTATAATGAAAAGGACACATGGACATCACCAGGTAGCCAACACCAAAATCAAACTGATTGTACTCTTTGCAGCCAAAGATGGAGAAGCTCTACACAGTCAGCAAAAACAAGACCAGGAGCTGACTGTGGCTCAGATCATGAACTACTTATTGCCAAATTCAGACTTAAATTGAATAAAGTGGGGAAAACCACTAGACCATTCATGTATGACCTAAATCAAATCCCTTATGATTATACAGTGAAAGTGACAAATAGGTTTAAGGGACTAAATCTGATAGACAGAGTGCCTGATGAACTATGGATGGAGGTTCATGACGTTGTACAGGAGATAAGAATCAAGACCATCCCCAAGAAAAAGAAATGCAAAAAAACAAAATGGCTGTCTGAGGAGGTCTTACAAATAGCTGTGAAAAGAAGAGAAGCAAAAAGCAAAGGAGAAAAGGAAAGATATACCCATTCGAATGCAGAGTTCCAAAGAATAGCAAGGAGAGGTAAGAAAGCCTTCCTCAGTGATCAATGCAAAGAAATAGTGGAAAACAACAGAATGGGAAAGACTAGAGACCTATTCAAGAAAATTAGAGATGCCAAGGGAACATTTCATGCAAAAATGAGCTCGATAAAGGACAAAAATGGTCTGGACCTAACAGAAGCACAAGATATTAAGAAGAGGTGGCAAGAATACATGGAAGAACAGTACAGAAAAGTTCTTTATGACCCAGATAATCATAATGGTGTGATCACTCACCTAGAGCCAGACATCCTAGAATTTGAAGTAAAGTGGGCCTTTGAAAGCATCACTACAAACCAAGCTAGTGGAGGTGATGGAATTTCAGTTGAGCTATTTCAAGTCCTAAAAGATAATGTTGTGAAAGTGCTGCACTCAATATGTCAGCAAATTTGGAAAACTCAGCAGTGGCCACAGGACTGGAAAAGGTCAGTGTTCATTCCAATCTCAAAGAAAGGCAATGCCAAAAATTGCTCAAACTACTGCACAATTGCACTCTTCTCATATGCTAGTAAAGTAATGCTCAAAATCCTCCAAGCCGGGCTTCAGCAATACATGAACCGTGAACTTTCTGATGTTCAAGCTGGTTTTAGAAAAGGCAGAGGAACCAAAGATCAAATTGCCAGCATCTACAGGATCATCAAAAAAGCAAGAGATCCAGAAAAACATCTATTTCTGCTTTTTTGACTATGCCAAAGCCTTTGACTCTGTGGATCACAATAAACTGTGGAAAATTCGGAAAAAGATGGGAATACCAGACCACCTGACCTGCCTCTTGAGAAACCTGTATGCAGTTCAAGAAGCAACAGTTAGAACTGGACATGAAACAACAGACTGGTTCCAAATAGGAAAAGGAGTACGTCAAGGCTGTATATTGTCACCCTGCTTATTTAACTTATATGCAGATTATATCATGAGAAATACGGAGCTGGAGGAAGCACAAGCTGGAATCAAGATTGCTGGGAGAAACATCAATAACCTTGGAAATGCAGATGAGACCACATTTATGGGAGAAAGTGAAGAACTAAAGAGCCTCTTGATGAAAGTGAAAGAGAAGAGTGAAAAAGTTGGCTTAAAGCTCAACATTCAGAAAACGAAGATCATGGCATCCGGTCCCATCACTTCATGGGAAATAGATGGGGAAACAGTGGAAACAGTGTCAGACTTTATTTTTAAATGCAGATGAGACCACATTTATGGGAGAAAGTGAAGAACTAAAGAGCCTCTTGATGAAAGTGAAAGAGAAGAGTGAAAAAGTTGGCTTAAAGCTCAACATTCAGAAAACGAAGATCATGGCATCCGGTCCCATCATTTTATGGCAAATAGATGGGGAAACAGTGGCTAACTTTATTTTTTGGGCTCCAAAATCACTGCAGATGATGACTGCAGCCATGAAATTTAAAAATGCTTACTCCTTGGAAGGAAAGTTATGACCAAACTAGACATCATATTAAAAAGCAGAGACATTACTTTGCCAACAAAGGCCCGTCTAGTCAAGGCTATGGTAGTCATGTATGGATGTGAGAATTGAACTCTAAAGAAAGCTGAGCACAGAAGAATTGATGCTTTTGAAATGTGGTGTTGGAGAAGACTCTTGAGAGTCCCTTGGATTGCAAAGAGATCCAACCAGTCCATCTTAATGGATATCAGTCCTGGGTGTTCATTGAAAGCACTGATGTTGAAGCTGAAACTGCTACACTTTGGCCACATGATACGAAGAGTTGACTCATTTGAAAAGACCCTGATGCTTGAAAGACTGAGTGCAGGAAGAGAAGGGAATGACAGAGGATGAGATGGTTGGATGGCATCACCGACTCAATGGACATGAGTTTGGGTATACTCCAGGAGTTGGTGATGGACAGGGAGGCCTGGCATGCTGTGGTTCATGGGGTCGCAAAGAGTCGAACGCAACTCAGCTACTGAACTGACCGTCTAGCCAGTTCACCTTCCTATTCCTCCTCTGTAAAGTGATTTGTAATTTTCTTATAGATAGATTCCATGACTGCTATAAAGGAGAAGTCAAGCTTTCCACTAATCTGTGGCATTAACTAAGATTTGAAGAATGTTTTACATTTTCCTATTGCACTTAGAGCTTCATAGCATTTCTTAATGACCCAGAATCTGTTCTAGAAGAGCTATGTGTCCATACTGAATGACTTCTCTATCTCTCTGGTGTTGGATCAGAGGTTGAATGGAGAGAAAAGGAACAGAGCCCATAGTTGAAACTACATCTGACTCCAACTTTGAACTTCAGATTCATCATGCATTTCTATAATGGCATCTTGGCCTGAAGAGAAAAAGTTGAAAATATGGGAAGAAATCTCCAATTTGAGCTTTTATTCTGGGATAAGTATTTTAATTTCAGCTCCACTTTAAAAATCTATAAACACCTGCTTCTAGCCTCATTTCCCAGGAGAATGAGGCATGTGATCATCATGGTGCCTGGAGAACTTTCTGGAGTTTCTGGAATGTACTTCCTGGAGAGCATGCATTGGTAGGTATGTCTCCTTTTGTTAAGAGAGTTGCTCCCCAGGCAAAGCTGGAAAGACCACTTGCACTCTGAGAATGGGCTCCGCATAAGCCTGGGTTGGGTGCTTTGTGGCACCTTGTCTCACAGAACCCTTGATAGCCATCTTCTTTGGAAGAAATAAAGGTGAATCTCCTGTCACCACCTAATGAAGAATCATACATCCTCCCTTCTCCATAAATGTTTGGGCTGGGCTTCCTCTATCTTCTGGCCAGATTGTCTCTCTTATCTAAAAGGTCTTTTTCTAATAAGGTAGCAAGACATTTTATGTTATATCTATCAATTTTGTCTCTCAGCCTTTAGAGTTTGTTATATATTGTGGACTGTAGCCCACCAGGCTCCTTGTCCCTGGAGTTTTCCAGGCAAGATTATTAGAGTGGGTTGCCATTTCCTCCTCCAGGTGATCTTCCAGGCCCAAGGGTTGAGCCCACATCTCTTGTGTCTTCTGCATTGGCAGGTGGATTCTTTCCACTGAGCCACCTGGGAATCCCATAATATATGTAGTAGTACTAAAAACTGCCAAACTACATAATGAATATCTGTTTATTCCATAAATAAATGAACTCTGAAGTTGTATCTTGAGAAAACACTGTAATTCCTTCACTTTTCTCTTTGATATTTCCCCAAACAAACCACAGAGCTTTCTGTTCAGGCTCCTGTTCACACTATAGCATTGGCACCAGCCCCTCCAAGGTGAGATGTGGACAGGGAGGTTTTGCCCTCACATAT
Organism: Madoqua kirkii; assembly: GCA_006408675.1. Taxonomy (NCBI): domain Eukaryota; kingdom Metazoa; phylum Chordata; class Mammalia; order Artiodactyla; family Bovidae; genus Madoqua; species Madoqua kirkii. The sequence continues at coordinate 14,745 of SJYC01007148.1, forward strand.
TCAGACCCACAGTCAACTCTTCACTGGGCATTTCCATTTGGGTATCTAAAAAAAATGTGAACCTTTGTATGTTCAACCATTTCTTGCCTTTTCTTCCAGTACCAGCTATTTTCTTTTTCCAGATATCTAAGTTACTTACAACTGTCTTCTTTCAGTTACTTGAGCCAAAAATTTTGTTTTATTCTTGTCTCCTTTCTTTCTTTCATATCCCACAACCAACCTGTCAGTAAAATTTGTTAGCTCTACCTTCAAAAAATATTCAGAAACCGACCACTTCTCACACCTCCACTGTCAAATCACCATCATCCCTCACCAGGATTATTTCAGTTGCCTTTGAAACTGGATTCCTGCTTCCACCTGCTCCCCTAGAGTCAACTTTGAACTGTGGTCAGAAATGTCCTGTTAAGGTACAAGTCTAATTATGTTATCTTTTGATCAAAATCTTTCAAGAACTTCCCATCTCACTTGGAATAAAAGCTGAAGTCTTTACACTCTGGCTCCTCTGTTACTTTTCAGAACTCATCTCCGATTACTTTACCCCCGTGTTCACTCTGCTTCAGCCATGCTGTTCTCCTTGCTCTTTTTGAAGATGTACGGTACAGTCCATGAAGTCTTTGTATGTGTTCTTGTTCAATCTCCACTAGCTGGCTCCCCTGTCTTCAGATCTTTATGCAAATATCTACTTTTCAGTGAGACTTCTTTTGGCTACTTTAATAATGCATCCTATCCATATTTCCTTCCTACTTGTACAAATGTTGCATTGATTTTTCTCTGATTAATTTTCCTCATAGCATCTGTTATGGGTTGAATTGTGTCCCTAGAAGGTTGTATTAAAAGTCCTCACCTACAGTACCTATGGATGTGATTTTATTTGGAAATAATGTCTGTAGATATACTCCAACTAAGATGAAGTCATTAGAATGGGCCATAACCCAATAAGACGTGTGCTTTTTATGAGAAGAAGAAGACACCATAGGAAGACAGAGACATTCAGAAAGAACGTTTTGTGATGACAGAAGCAAAAACTGGAGTGATGTACCTGTAAACTAAGCCATGTCTTGATTTTTGACTTTTAACCTCTAGACTGGGAGAAAATACATTTTTATTGCTTAAGGATACCCAGTTTGTGGCACATTATTATGGCAGCCCTGGCGAATGAATACAGAATGTATCACACCACCTGATACACTATATTCTACATAGTTTTTGTGTTTATTGCTTGTCTCCCTGATGCCAGGACCTACCTGATAGCTCACTTGGTGAAGAATCGTCTGCAATGCAGGAGACCTCGGTTCAATTCCTAGGTTGGGAAGATCCGCTGGAGAAGTGATAGGCTACCCACTCCAGTGTTCTTGGGCTGCCCTTGTGGCTTAGCTGATAAAGAATCTGCTTGCAATGCGGGAGACCTGGGTTTGATCCCTGGGTTGGGAAGATCCTCTGGAAAAGGGAAAAGCTTCCTACTCCAGTATTCTGGCCTGGAGAATCCTACAGTCCACGGAGTCACAAAGAGTGGGACATGACTGAGTGACTTTCACTTTTGCTTCCCTGATGCTGTAATGTAAACTCCAGGGAGGACATACCAATTCTGACTTCCTGTTCCACACTGCTGTGATTTCTGCTGCTGCTGCTGCTGCTAAGTCGCTTTAGTCGTGTTCGACCTGGAGTCCACGGAGTCACAAAGAGTGGGACATGACTGAGTGACTTTCACTTTTGCTTCCCTGATGCTGTAATGTAAACTCCAGGGAGGACATACCAATTCTGACTTCCTGTTCCACACTGCTGTGATTTCTGCTGCTGCTGCTGCTGCTAAGTCGCTTTAGTCGTGTTCGACTCTGGGTGACCCCATAGACGGCAGCCCACCAGGCTCCCCCGTCCCTGGGATTCTCTAGGCAAGAACACTCGAGTGGTTGCCATTTCCTTCTCCAATGCATGAAAGTGAAAAGTGAAATGGAAGTTGCTCAGTCGTGTCCTACTCTTAGCAACCCCATGGACCACAGCCTACCAGGCTCCTCCATCCATGGGATTTTCCAGGCAACAGTACTGGAGTAGAGTGCCATTGCCTTCTCCTGGGTTCTACCTAATTTGACTGTCTAAAGCTTGATTGATCCTAGCGCTTCCTGGAGGAACCTCAAAGTAATCTCATGAAAATAAGAACCGAACTCAAAACAAGAACTGGAATCTGTAGCTTCTATATAAAGATAGTAGGGTGGAGGAGGATGGTAAGAGGAAGGTTCATCAGGGAGGAGATATATGTATACATATGGCTGATTCACACAGTTGTACAGCAGAAACTAAAACAACATTGTAAAGCAATTATACTCAAATTTAAAATAAATCAGTTCAGTTCAGTTGCTCAGTGATGTCCAATTTTTTGCAACCCCATGGCAGATTTCCCTGTCCATCACCAATTGCCAGAGCTTGCTCAAACTCATGTCCATTGAGTCGGTGATATCATCCAACCATCTTATTATTTGTCGTCCCCTTCTCTCCCTGCCTTCAATCTTTCCCAGCATCAGGTCTTCTCAAATGAGTCAGTTCTTTACATTAGGTGGCCAAAGTCTTGAAGCCTTGGCTTCAGCATTAGTCCTTCCAATGAATATTGAAGACTGATTTCCTTTAGGATTGACTGGTTTAATCTCTTTGCAGTCCAAGGGACTCAAAAGAGTCTTCACCAACACCACAGTTCCAAAGCATCAATTCTTCAGCACTCAGCTTTCTTTATAGTCCAGCTCTCACATCCATATATGACTACTGTAAAAACCATAGCTTTGACTTAGATGAACCTTTGTTGGCAAAGTAACGTCTCTACTTTTTAATATGCTGTCTAGGATTGTCATAGCTTTTCTTCCAAGGAGAAAGTGTCTTTTAATTTCATAGCTGTAGTCACCACCTGCAGTGATTTTGGAGCCCCTGAAAATAAAGTCTGTCACTATTTCCTTTGTTTCCCCATCTACTTGCCATGAAGTGATGGGACTGGCTGCCATGATGTTAGTTTTTTGAATGTTGAGTTTCAAGCCAGCTTTTTCACTCTCCTCTTTCACTTTCATCAAGAGGATCTTTAGTTCCTCTTTGCTTTCTGCCAAAAGAGTGGTGACATCTGAATGTCTGAGGTAATTGAAAATAAAGATAGCAAAAGGGTAATTTGGAGACTATATGAATGTTGAGATTGTAGTAAGTATGATGCTACCATAAAGGGACTCATCCATTGGGACTCACATCTAATACTGACCGTGTTCCCAGACTGAGTGGTGAAAGGAGTTACGTAAGTGGACAGGGAGGCCTGGCGTGCTGAGATTCATGGGGTCGCAAAGAGTCGGACAGGACTAAGCGACTGAACTGAACTAAAGTGCCTGCATACTTGGTGAAGAAAATCCTGATGAACTGGTTGAACATAGAAGGACATACATCACAGAGAATTCCTGATAGTTATAAAAATATCTTGCCCAAAATTTACTTGCCTTTATTGTCTCCTCATGTTGTTAGCTATAATAGCTTTTAATTTTTTTCACAGCAAAGTGTCTCAATAACACTATGCCCCAAAGGAAAATGTGTTCTGTTTGTAACATAATATTATATGCATTACTGAATTCTGAAACTAATATGTTAGAAAGGCAATACACAATGTAAAAGTATTCTCTAGAATGTCTTAGAACATTTAGAATAACACCAAAGAAAAGTGGTGTCCATCACCCTGGAGATGGCCTGTATCTTGTCCCTGGTCTATAACCACAAATATAAAATGTTATGGGGACAAAAAGCAAGGAACTGAAAAAGGAAAATGAGGGTTCTTATGGTAATATAGTGCAGTGTTTGGAGAAATAGATAGAGATGGATTTAAATCCTGTTCCTAAGACTCAATAGCTGTGGATGGACACTACAATTTCCCAGAGTAAAACCTGCCTTAGAGTTTTGTGGTGGGTTGTAACTGAAATGCATGCAGAAACTTCTTAGTTCAGTTCTCAGCAAATGGTACCAATTATTGTTATGTTTCCCAATGCAATTACTACCTGTAGGTGAGATTTATTTTAACATATTATGAAAGAACATCTATTGAGAGAGACCCACCTTGCTGTAAAGCTGCTCAGAACCTCCCTTGAGGAAATGATCTGAATGTGCTTATGACAGTAACTATTACTTTGGAAAAGGAATCATTCACAGCCTTCCTGATTACTGTATCTCTACCCATCATTTTCCTTTTCATCCTACTTGACTATAAATATATAATCTAATGATCCTTTCACTTAAATCAGTCCTTTGATGATGGGATTTCAAAGTGCTTTTTAGCCACCATTAATTAGGCAAATCCATCCATTTTTGTACAGCCTCTCACTGAGACACTTGAAAAAGTTTGGGAAATAGAAAATTCCCCCTGATTCTTCCAGAGAAGACAGAGAGACAGACTCACAAATTTGAAAGCATCATATAGAGGAGGAGAAAGGCCCTTCTATGAGTTAACTTTATTACTATTGCCTTACTAGTGTTTCTTTGAAAGTTCTTAAAAGCTTTTATCAAATGCATAAATTGACCACAGTCTATGACAAGACAATTCGATCCTTTTGGAAACTTTGCCTCTCTACTTTAATTGTCTTCCTCTTTAAGGCCTGGTATCATGAATTCTGATTCTATAAAATTACCTTCATCTTTCTTCAGTTCAGTTCAGTTCAGTCACTCAATTGTGTCTGACTCTTTGTAACTCCATGGACTGCAGCTTGCCAGACTTCCCACTCCATCACCAACTCCCAGAGCTTGCTCAAACTCATGTGCATCAAGTTGGTGATGCCATCCAACCATCTCATTGTCTGTCATCCCCTTCTCCTGACTTCAATCTTTCCCAGCATAAGGGTCTTTTCCAATGAGACAGTTATTCACATCAGGTGGCCAAAGTATTGGAGCTTCAGCTTTAGCATCAGTCCTTCCAGTGAATATTCAGGATTTATTTCCTTTAGGATTGATTGGTTTGATGTCTTTGCAGTCAAAGGGACTCTCAAAAGTCTTCTCCAACACCACAATTCAAAAGCATCAATTCTTCAGCGCTCAGCTTTCTTTATGGTTCAACTCTCACATCCATATATAACTATTGGAAAAACTATAGCTTTGACTAGACAGACTTTGTCAGCAAAGTAATATTTCTGCCTTTTAATATACTGTCTAGGTTGGTCAAGCTTTTCTTTCAAGGAGCAAGCATCTGTTAATTTCATGGCTGCAGTCACCATCTGCAGTGATTTTGGAGCCCAAGAAAATAAAGTCTGTCACGGTTTCCTTTGTTTCCCCATCTATTTGCCATGAAGTGATGAGACTGGTTGCTGTGGTTTTCATTTTTTGAATGTTGAGTTTTAAGCCAGCTTTTTCACTCTCCTCTTTTGCTTTCATCAAGAAGCTCTTTAGTTCTTCACTTTCTGCCATAAAGGTGGTGTCATCTGTGTATCTGAGGTTATTGATATTTCTCCTGGCAGTCTTGATTCCAGCTTGTGCTTCATTCAGCCCGGCATTTGGCATGATGTACTCTGCATATAATTTAAATAAGCAGAGTGACAATATACAGCCTTAATGTACTCCTTTCCCAGTTTGGGAAATTTTTCCACGTCCAGTTTTAACTGTTGCTTCTTGAACTCCATATAGTTTTTCCAGAAGCCAAGTAAAGGGGTCTGATATTCCCATCTCTTGAAGAATTTTTCAGTTTGTTGTGATCCACACATTCAAAAGCTTTGGCATAGTCAATAAAGCAGAAGTAGATGTTTTCCTGGAACTCTTGTGCTTTTTTGATGATCCAACAGTTGTTGGCAATTTGATCTCTGATTCCTCTGCCTTTTCTAAATTTAGCTTGAACACCTGTAAGTTCTCAGTGAATGTATTGTTGAAGCCTAGCTTGGAGAATTTTGAGCATTACTTTGCTTGCAAGTGAGATGAGTGAGATGAGTGCAATTATGAGGTTTAAACATTCTTTGACTTTGCCTTTCTTTGGGATTGAAGTGAAACTGACGTTTTCCAGTTCTGTGGCCACTGCTGAGTTTTACAAATTTGCTGGCATATTGAGTGCAACACTTTAACAGTATCATCCTAAAGATTTGAAATAGCTCAACTAGAATTCCATCACTTCCACTAGCTTTGTTCATAGTGATGCTTACTAAGGCCCACTTGATTTTGCATTCCAGGATGTCTGGCTCTAGGTGAGTGATCACACCATCATGGTTATCTGGGTCATTAAAACCTTTTTTAATAGTTCTTCTGTGTATTCTTGCCACCTCTTCTTAATATCTTCTGCTTCTATTAAGTCCACACTGTTCTGTCCTTTATTGTGCCCATTTTTGCATGAACTGTTCCCTTGGTACCTCTAATTTTCTTGACGAGATCTATAGTCTTTCCCATTCTTTTTTTTTTTTTTTTTCACTATTTCTTTGCCCTGATCACTGAGGAAGGCTTTCTTACCTCTCCATGGTATCCTTTGGAACTCTGCATTCAGATGGATATATCTTTCCTTTTCACCTTTCTTATTTCGTGGAAATAGTTACCTACCTGAGTATTCCATTTTCCTCTTAACCGGGTGGAACTGGCTGTTAGATAACTGAATTTAATACTACCAGGCTAAAGGAAGCATCAGTTTTAAAGTAAACCAGGAACTTGATTGGAGCTGAACTTTCACTGGCAATCTGAGCAGGGTACTTGGCTGTCAATAAATGAGGGATTTTAATTAAAAACTTTTGTTGCATCATCACAGAGAGTAAAGGCACTATGATTCCAGAGATCATATGTTAGATGGTTAAGGAGGCTCTCCTGCTGTGAGACTCTCATCAGAATCTGACCTTTAGGATTATGGAAGATGATGAGAAAGAAAATGTGCTATCGTCCTTGGTTTGTACGATGGTTAAGGAAATAACTAGATTCTTAGAAATTACAGAAAAATTGCCCCTCTTTAGAAATATTTCTGAAAAGGAGTGGGGGATCATCACTGTGCCCTCTGCAGAGAATTCACACCACAGTGTGTGGCCTTATCATCACTTTGCTTAGGCCTCTCTTCAAATACCCACTCCTTAATCTTTTGTGTAGCATATATTCTAATCTTGTTGCGTTTTATATTTTTTAGGGTTACTTATAGTCTGCCTCCTCAAGTGAAACATGAATTCTATGAGAGAAGAAACTTGAGATGATTTATCACTGCTTCACCTCCAGTTAATAATGGCTCAATGAAGGTTGAATGAATTGAAAAGAAATGGCGGAAAAATGGAGTTAAAGACACGCGGTGTAAAATAATGAGATGGACACAACTAGCTGGTCTAGGAGCTACTGGTCCTAGTTTTAAAGAATTTTTATGAAAAATAAATTCTACTTATAAGAGTGTAGCTCATGTTACTATGGTCATGTGGTCATGTTACATGTGCAGAAGGATATGGCAACCCACTCCAGTGTTCTTGCCTGGAGAATCCCATGGACAAAGGAGCATGGTGAGCTATAGTCCATGGGGTCACAAAGAGTCGGACATGACTGAGTGACTAACACACACTGTGGTCATGAGAAGCAGAAATAATTACAATCTACAAATAATTCTAAGAAACCAAAATTTTTGGTCAATATTTTAAACCCTCTATCAGAATGACCTCCTCTCTGCATCATCTTTTCTGACCCTAGGCAGGAGAGAAAAAAGTTGAGCTAGGTGAGCTTCTAAGAATGAGGGAAGGATATGCTGGGGCTGACAGGGTTAAGTGTGAGTGGGGTGTCTAGGCTTTCTCTCAAGTGGCTGGTGACAAGAGCTTTATGCATTAGCAACTGAATTGCTTCCCTGATCTCCATCACTCTTCCCTTCCTTTCTCATTCCTAAATCTCCTTCTTTTGCTTTTCTTCTGTACTAGTATCTTCCCTTCCCTCTGCCTTCTTGACTGGAATAGCAGACGACTCCCTCTGGTAGAAGTTAGGTATAAGATTTGAGTTAAGGGACTGGGACTTTAAAATATTGTTTGTTCTTCTAGTTACTGGTTGAGATGCCCAGACTCTAGTTGCAGGGCTGGTTATAAATTGTTCTTCTTCTTTTTTTTTTTTTTCAGTTTGATTTTCCTCCAGAGAGTGTTAAGGATGGAAAAAGTTTCACATGGTGTAATGACTATGAAGAAAGTGAATTAATCAAACACAGAGTCAGGAAGAGTTATAATTAAACCTATAATTAAAATTATAAAGTGTTGCTAAAAGAAATTAAGGAAGACCCAAGGAAATAGATATAGCATTTGTGGATTAGAAGATTTAATATTTTTAAGATGTCTTTTTCTGTAAATTGATCTCTTAATTCCATGTAACCCCACTCAGAGTTCTAGCAAATTTTTGTGTAGAAATTGACAAGCTGATTCTAAAATTAATATGGAAATGAAAGGACTTTTAAAAACTTAGGCAATATTGAAGAAGTTCAGAGCTGGAAGGCTCCATGCTATCAGATTTTAAGACTTGCTATAAATCTCTAGTAATTAAGACTGTAGGGTATTATGCAATGAGAGACAAATAGACCAATTAGATAGAATTAGAAGTCCAGAAATAGACTTACATGTATATAGTCTCTTGATTTATTATAAAAGTGCTGCTGAAGTTCAATGGGAGAAGGATAGTCATTGCATTAAATAATGTTATATAGTTTTAAATATTCACATGGAAAATGAACCTTGCCTATGAACCTATATTGCAGTGTAAAATTAATTTGAGATGGAGTATAGGTCTATATGTGAAGGAAAAATGAAGCTCCCTGAAGAAAATAGAAGATATGTTTTTAACCTTAGGGTAGACATAGATTTCTTACAAGGTAAATAAAGCACTCATAAAAAATCCCAAACCAAGAAAAAACACCCCCAAATAAACAATCCAATTAAAAGTAGGTTGAGGAATTGAATAGATATTTCTCTTAAGAGAAAATGTAGATGGCCAACAGATACATGAAAAGATGCTTAGCCTCATTAATCACTGGGGAAACGCAAATCAAAACCACAATGAGATATCACCTCACACCTGTCAGAGTGGCTATTTCAAAAAGAACACAAATAACAAATGTTGGTGAGAATGTGGAGAAAAGGGAACCCTTGTACGCTGTTGGTGGGAATGTAAATTGGTACAGCCACTGTGGAAAACATATACGAAGGTTTTTCAAAAAACCAAAAAATAGAACTACCACATGACCCAGCAGTTCTACTCCTGAGTTTATAGCCCAAAACAAAACAAAAACAAAAACACCAATTTGAAAAAAGATACACGTACCTCAATGTTCATAGCATCACTATTTGTAATTGCCAAGATATAGAAGCAACTTGAGTCCATCAACAGATGAATGGTTAAAGAAGATGAGCTCCTAGCCGCACGTAGCTATTGATTGCTTGAAATGTGGTCAGGATTAACTGAGATGCTGAAAGTGTAAAATACACACCAGATTTTGAAGAGTTCAAATGAAAAAAAAAGAATATAAAACACACTGTTAATAGTTATTTATGCTGATACATGTTGAAATACCATGTTTTATATGTAGGTTAAATAAACTGTATTATTAAAACTAAAAAAATAAGATATGAGATATATATGTATATGTGTGTATGGTATATATTTGTATGTGTGTGTATATATACATATATATATGTGGTACTGGATTTATATGTGTATGTGTGTATATATATAAATATATATACCATACACACATAACACATACAAGAAATACTACTCAGCCATAAGAAAGGATAAAATTTTGCCATTTGCAGGGACATAAATGGACTTGGAAGGCATTATGCTAAGTAAAATAAGTCATATAGAGAAAGACAAATACTGTATAACATCACTTATATGTGAAAACCTTAAAAATTCAGCAAACTAATGAACAGAACAAAAAAGAAGCAAACTCACAGATATAGAGAAAAAGTTAGTGGTTACCAGTGGGAAGAGGAAAGGGGGGAGGAACAATTTTTAAGGGTACAGGAGTAAAAGGTACAAACTATTAGGTATAAAATGAGTTCCAAGCATATATTGTACAATGTGGAGAATATAGCTGATATTTATAACAGTTATAAATGGAATATAACCTTTAAAAGTTATAAATCTCTCTATTGTATACTTATAACTTATCTAATATTGTACAGAAACTATAGTGCAATAAAACCCCCTCAAACCCTGATACTTTTAACTTCAATAAAATCACAATTTTAGATTCATTGAAAGATATCAATTGGTATGAGAATAAAAAGACAAGCCATATACTGAAGAGGATATCTGACAAAGGACTGGTATCCTG
>SJYC01007149.1:0-15381 GCA_006408675.1 Madoqua kirkii
TACATTGAGAGTTCATGCAAATTAATATGACATAAACAAGCCATATATTTTTAAATGTCAAGCATATCATGAAATAGTATATCCAAATAATCAGCAAGTGTATTAAAGTATATATTATATACTTGTATATTACATACAAGTGTATATTATACATATTATATAATATTATATATACATTAAAGTGTATATATTATATAAAGTATATTATATATACTTAAAAGTATATTATATAATATATAATTTATATATTAAAGTATAAATATATTATATATATCAAAGTATATATTATATTATATACTTGTACATTATATACAAGTATATATTACATTAAAATCTAATTAATACTATTGTGCTGTGCTTAGGCACTCAGTCATGTCTGACTCTTTGTGACCTCATAAACTGTAGCCTGCCAAGCTCCTCTGTCCATGGGGGTTCTCCAGTCAAGAATACTGGAGTGGATTGCCATGCCTTCCTCATTATTACTCACCAAAAAATATAAATTTTAAAACCACAACAGAATAACACTTTGTAGCCACTAAAATAGTAAAAAGTCAAAGGACTTATAGTATGAAGTCTTACTGTCAAATACTGTTGGTGTGAGTATAAGCAAATATTTGGAAAACTTACAGTTTCTACTAAATCTGCATTCCTATAATTCAGGAATTTTGCTCTTAGATATACAAGAAATAGAAACATATGTTTGCCCAAATCTGTACATGAATATTAATAGGATTACTATTCATAATTGCTAAAAAGAAGAAACAAAACATCTATCAGAAGAATGGATGGAAAACCGTGGTACATTCATACAATGGAATAGATACAGGCAAAAATAAAAAAATCAACTACTGGTGAACAACATGGGGAAAAGCAAAATAATTATGCTTTAAGAAACCAGATCAAAAAATTGCAAAGTTCTGATTTTATTTACATTTGGTTCAAAACAGGTAACACCAACATATTTGTAACAGATGTCAGAATAGCATTTTTTGGCGGGGAGTGTAATTACTGGAAGACCTTGACAGAAATTCCTACATTGCTGGTACTATTCTGTTTAATTCAGTGGTGGTTATCCACATAGATGCATATGTAAAAACACTTCTAGCTGTACCATCAAGATGAGTACACTCTACATATGTTACAGTACTGCAATTCAAAAGTAAGCAAAATTAAAAATTAGATTTTAGTGAAAGTAAAAGCATCAGTGAAAAGAACATAATCAAATAGGGTAAAATAATATAAGACAAAAGCTAGAACACAAGTCCCAAATTCTCCCGTCTCTGGAGCAGACCACCAGGTTATATCTCCCTGTAGTGAAACAGCAGGCAGTGTATACTGAGGTCTGTACAGGGCTAGGTTCACTGGAGGTCAGCTAACAGTCTGAGCATCAGGCTTCAGAGCTAGCAGCCCTTTGGCTCCTGTGGATGGCTCAACTGGTACCAAACAGACATTCACATCTTAGAGACAGCAGAACTCTAAGCAGCCTCAGGCACCCAGCTGAACTCTCTGTAATCCAGTAGCCTGTAGCAACCAGAATAAAGCTTTTGGCAGTATAGCCTTTCGTTTTCTCACCAGCAGATCCCTGGAGGATGCCTCTGGTATGGACTGACAAAACCACCATCCTTGCCCTTTGTCCATTATTCACAAAAAAGCAGTTCCATCCTTCTTATGATAGGTTTTTAGGCATTGTCAATAGACCTCCACTGTGTCTGTGTATGTTTGTGTGTTCAGTCGATCAGTCCTGTCTGGGTCTTTGTGACTCTAGCTATGACTGGACTATGGTTCATGGACTGTAATCATGGACTGACCGACATGGACTGTAGCCCACCAGGTCCCTCTGTCTGTGGGATTCTCCAGGCAAGAATACTGGAGTGCCATTTTTTTCTAAGGGGATCTTCCCAATCCAGGGATAGAACTTGTGTCTCCTGTGGACTCTGCTTTGGTAGGCAGAGTCTTTACCCCTGAGCCACTTGGGAAGTCCAAGTAATCTATTTTAGGGCATTAGAAAATTACTTGTAATCCGTTAAGATAGAAAAATTTGTTCAATAACTGAAAGACTATTTCAACCCTGGTGTTTGAAATTTTTATCACATTCTCAAACCTTGTTATGTAAAATGGATGAGTTTAATGGCCAAAGAGCTCTGTCCTTGCTTTCTGTTGCCTTAAGCTTGCTCCATGTAGATGCTGGCTCAGATGCGGAGCTGAACAAAGAAATCATCATAAACTTCTGGTCTTTGGTGTCATAACCTGTAATGATCAAAATAAAAGCTCTTTGATCATGCCTGTCTCAGCCTCTTATTCATCTCAAGTTGTAAAGGGAGGCATATTAATATTTGTGATCATATGCTGACCAATTGAAATCTCACAGATTGTTTTCAAAAGCAAGTAAAAAAAGTGATTTTTAGGGATGAGTTATTGCAAAGAGCAATATAGCATTGTAATAAGTAACTCTTTGTTCAGTGCACATTCATACTTAATATTATCTTCATATTTATATAAGAAGTTAAAATTCAGCATGGTTCGATACACATTGTCTCATTTGATCCTCGTGAATTTCCATTCATTTGTTTATTTTGTGGTTACAGAGGGTCTTCGTTACTGCACAGGGGCTTTCTCTAGCTGAGGAGAGTGGGGGCTACTCGTCACTGAGGTGTGCGGGCTTCTTACTGTGGTGGCCTCTCGTTGAGGAGCCCAGGCTGTAGGTGCACGGGCTTCAGTAGTTGCAGCATGCAGGCTCAGTAGTTGTGGCACATGGGCTTAGTTGCTCTTTGGCACATGGAATCTTCCCAACCCAGGGATCAAAGCCACAGCCCCTGCATTGGCAGGTGGATTTCTACCCATTATGCCACTAGGGAAGTCCATATATGTCTTTAAAGTAGGCACAATATCCACTGGGGATCCACTCAAGGTCACCAAGTAAGTGGAGGAATTGGGATTAGAACATATATGCTTTAATCTCTCTACTGCGATTTCTATGGTTGGTAAGACTGCTGCTAAGTTGCTTCAGTCGTGTCCGACTCTGTGCGACCCCAGAGATGGCAGCCCACCAGGCTCCCTGTCCCTGGGATTCTCCAGGCAAGAACACTGGAGTGGGTTGCTAATGGGCTGCCTTCTCCAATGCATGAAAACGAAAAGTGACAGTGAAGTCGCTCAGTCGTCTCCAACTCTTAGCGATCCCATGGACTGCAGCCTACCAGGCTCCTCCGTCCATGGGATTTTCCAGGCAAGAGTACCGGAGTGGGGTGCCATTGCCGTCTCCATAAGGTAAGGTTGGACTTTCACGGTCTTTTGCTTTTGAACTCTCAAATTTGAGAGTTTGAGCTAGAGGTGTCCTCCCTCCACCCCATATTTGCCCAAAGCTTTGCAATTTTTGACATTTATACAGGAGATATTCAACACATCGTTTTGCTGGTCATGCAAGGAGCAAGGATCACATGGAGATATTGTTATATTTCCCCCAAATAATAGATCCCTGTGATGAAAATAAGGAGCTTGTGAAAAAAAGATAAACACAATTTGCTTTAGGTTTAGACAATGTCAGAAAAACTTATTAAATCATCAGAGAAGGGAGACAAATGCACAACTACCATCTCAAATACCTGAGAAGTGTCCCTAAAAAAAGTATAACATATAGGACTTAACTCTAAGGAGGCTTATTAGAAAACTTCAGTTCTCTGTAAGTTCACTCAGCATCTGAAATGACTAAAAATACAACTCATGAACTGTCACTATTTCCTACAGTATTCACATTATTTTTCTCCATTGTTTTAGTAAGGTATAATTTTATATTTAACAAAATTTCTCTTTTTTTTAAAGTGCTCAGTTCTGCAAATTTTGGCTAACACATGCAGTTGTATATAACCACCACCCAATCAAGACAGAGAATAATTCTATCATTCCCCTCAAATCCTATATCATATATGTTTTTTGATTTCCTACAATTACCTAAAATATGTTGACAAATCATGAAATCCAGAAGCATAGAAGTTAAGCTATGTATATATACAAAAAATACATAGATAACTTTCCTAACTGGTAGAGCTATATGTCTGTCAGACTCTGCAACTTTTATCACTATTCTGGGGCACACACACTTGAGATCTGGAGCTATAAAGCTAAGGAATACCCTAACTTACATAAAGAAGTCTAAGAAAGATCCTTTGTCAGAAAAGTGGCACCTGTTAGAGGTGGACTCAGCTCTCTGGTTGTAAAAAAAATAGATTGTTCTTCTTTTCATTCAACACAAGCTCTCCTTCATTGTCAATAATTTCTGACTTAGCCCAGTGTGAGATTTTTCTCCCTTGTATAAACACCGGTCTTATTTTACGGGAGAAATCTATTAAAGAAGGTAATTTACAGAACTGTGCTGTACTTGTAGAAGTGCTTAATTCTACAATTGTGTGATTCTAGCTGCGACTTGATCACAAAGTAAGGGAGATGAGTTTTATCAATGAGCCCAGCTATTCTGGACTGAAACCTCACAGAGGAAGAAGGGATGATTAATTGGGCAAGTAAAAATTTCTTGCTCATGGCATCCTCCAGTTGTGTGTATAGCAAGCATCATTATATTTTAGCATGCTGGGAACACTAGACTTGATTGAATGTTAATCAATAAAAATTCCCTTTAAAAGGATTGCTGCTGTGGGGTCTGTTCTTGTTTCCTGGAGCTGCAGAGACATACTGAGAATTCAAAGTAAAGCATACTGCACAATATTTAATAAAATGCTAATAAAGTACTCAAGAGGCACTGTCCCTTGTCTGCTAAAAATACAGTAAAAATTTTTGAAAGTTAGATTTAATATCATGTTATTTTTTCCTCCTTGAATATTTCCATTAGATCCAAGGTAGACTGACATGATAGAAATGATGAAGTGAATTATAGTTATCCATTGGATATCAGAAGAGAAAGAAGATAAGAGATTTACAAAAAATAAAACAAAGAAATTCAAACTCATTCCATTTATAATTAAAGCACACATTTAAGCATGAGGTTATGCAGCCTTAGCAGATGAGTTGAGCTAATTTATACGTATTTAATCAATTCCACAAGGTAGAGTCCCCTGTTGATTTTTTGTGAATGTAATTTACATTGATATGTAACAATATAATTTACACTGATAATTATAAGACTAATTTTAAATATTAAAAGAGACCTACATGAATACAGTAAAGCCAATTCTTTCTCACACTCCAAATGGTCCATATCAGATTGTGAAACTGACCCTAGTATTCATCAACAACTTTACCTGGGACCTCAGATGATAGGGAAATAGGGCAAAAAGAGAGGAAAGAAAAATGTAACAAAGTTTATTTATTTATTTATTTATTTATTTGTTTCCTTTGGGTGAAGAAGTCTAGAGTGTCCTATTTAGAGCCAACAACTCAAAACAGCATCTCATTTGGAAGACATAGACTGCTGACCAACCAGTGAATTCCTCAATTCATATTAATCAGTGAGGGTAAAAGAGAAGACTGAAAAAAAAGGCCTTGAAACTCAGCATGAAAAAAACTTAGATCATGGCATCCGGTCCCATCATTTTATGGCAAATAGAAGGGGGGAAAGTGAAAGTAGTGACAGATTTTATTTTCTTGGTCTCCCAAATCGTTGTGGATGGTGACCACAGCCTGAAATTAAAAGATGCTTGCTCCTTGGACGAAAAGCTGTGACAAACCTAGACAGTGTATTAAAAACCCGAGACATCACATTGCTGACAAAGGCCCATATAGTCTTTGCTTTGCATAAAAAAGCTATGGTTTTTCCAGTAGTCATGTACAGGGGTGAGAGTTGGATCATAAAGAAGGCTGAGCACCAGAGAATTAATGCTTTTGAACTATGGTGGTGGAAAAGATCCTTGAGAGTTTTTGGACTGCAGGAAATCAAACCAATTAATCCTAAAGGAAATCAACCCTGAGTATTCACTGGAAGCACTGATGCTGAAGTTGAAGCTCCAATATCTTGGCCATCTGATAAGAAGTTGATTCATTGGAAAATACCCTGGTGCTGGGAAAGATTGAAGGCAAAAGGAGAAAGGAATAGCAGAGGATGAAATGATTAGATATTATCACTGACTAAATGGACATGAATCTGAGCAAACTCCAGGAGATAGAGGAGGTTGGCGTGTTGCAGCTCATGGGGTCACAAGGAGTAAGACAAAACTTAGGGACTGAACAACAAGAAAATTTGTTTTTAGTTCTCGTGCATTTCTCTCACCCCCAGCACAGACACATTTTTTTTTTCAAAGTTAAAGGCCATCACATAACTGTTTTTCCTCTCTTTAAGAGCTGACTATAGAGTTTGCTCAAGGATCAGCCCACACGAATGACAGAACTGAAGGATTGTGGACATGTTTCTGATCTCCCAACAGCAGGGAACAACTTTATTGAGTTCAGTGAGCAGTTTTCTCCCGAAAAAAAAAAAAATCTTTTAAACTCAAACTTCTTAGAGGAAGTAATGACCATGTAAAAAGAGATACTTGTTAGCTGACAATATTTACTGAGCACCTAATTGACAGTGTCTGTACAATTTTCTCTAAGCACTATCCTGCTTGTCTTTGAAGAGGGAAATACAGCTATTAATGACTGTTTGAAAATTTCTCAGGAAAAATAAACACATGTATTTGAAGTCTGTTCTGGATATGCATACAAATTTTTGTTTCTTATTAAAATTTTTGTATGAAATTAAAAATATTAAAACAAAACAAAACAAAAAAGTATCATTTTCTTAACTGTCATGAGTTAAAACTCTGATTACGAAATAGAAAAGAAATATTTGGTAGAGTAAATACATTTTGAAAAGAATGAAAACTTCATTCACTACTCAGCAGTGTATACTAAAATCCAGCACCTTATTTACTACTGTTCAACATCTCTAAAGAGTTCTCTCAGTCTTCTACTTCTGTCTTCCTGTCTCTCTTCTGACTGATGCTCCTGTACTCCTCTTGGACCCAGCCAGATAACTCAAGATAATCTCTTCATCTCATTCCCTTAACAATACATACATCCGCAAGGTCTCTTTTGCCATGTAAAATAATATATATACAGATTTCAGGAGTTAAGATGTGGATAATTTTGGAGGAGCCGTTATTCTGTCAACCGCATATGCTAGTTGCTAAGCTGTTTTTCTTTGATGACAAACCTATTTTTCCATTTCTTTGATTAAAGATAATAGAACTTCGCAAACTGCTTTTGCTTTAGTAACTGGTTCTATGTTAGGTTATGCCAATAGGGGGCATTAAAGGATATTGGAAGACAAAAAGAAGGGACTGAATTCTTTCCGTGTATCTTGATGCTGTTACTGGCATTTCGCCAGCAATGGTCCTCACTGGCAATAGCCGATGATGCAGAGCCCAGCCTTTCTCCAGATTCCCAGAATGGCCACACTTTCATGGTCAGTCTCATTACCCTCAGACTACCCATAGAAGTTGGCAATGACCTCTTGAGCGATTGAAATCTCCACTCATTAGAGCCACTGCTCCAAACATCTGCATTCTCTGATAACCTCAAATTACTTTATTTGTTTCTCCAACCCTAGAGATGACAGCAGTTTCTTGCAATAATTACCATAGTATTCATTTTTAGACTTTTCAGTTCTCCAACATCTGTTTAATCATTTCCCTACATTAAAATCTCTTGGTTGGAATACCCAATATACTTTTGATTCCCTGATACATTTGCAGGATAATCAGATTTTCAAACCTCCTAACAAATGGGTACAAAATTAAAGAGTGATAATAGCCTTAAAAGAAATGAATAAGAATAGCTGTGAGGGAAGACAAATGACCTCAAGTTTGACTAATGCTGATTGTTTTGTAGGATACATTATAGTAAAGAAAGGAAAATCTATCTTCCCCCAAAAATCATTTCACAACATTATAAGGTTAACATTTTCTTTTTAATATGAAGCAACCAAAATCCAAAAGACATTCACACTGGTTTAGATTTATTTGAAAGTGAAAAATAAAATATAATACAGGATTATTAGAAAGTCTTGATCCATCTTAAAGCTTAAAATATGCAAAAACTTATTTAGTTTGGCAAGATATAATTCAATACTTATGTAATTTTTAATACCAGTAGTTTAATGGTTGATCTCAATAAAATTTCACAGGCACATATATATTTGTGCACACATGCATGAAAAAGAGAGAGATTTATAAATTATAATGTCTTACAGTCTTGAAACAAGCTGCCAAAAGAAACAATCCATTTGAATTTCTAGATTGTATTATAGTAAAACCACACTCACAATTTATGACCTCATTTACAATATCATATGTTTTAACATCCTTTAGATTATACTCTTGCCAGAGATAAATGTACTTGACATAAAATAGTAGTGTTTCAATCATGGAAATGTGATCTTAATCTTGTTTAAATCTGCTTTTTATACTCTGACATTGATTAGCAATCCAGAGCCCCTTCTAAGCCTCCACATCCAGTCTTTGAAGAGGTTATTTATCAGATAGGAATGATGTTTGTCTAAGAGTACACTTCTCTTAATGGACCTAATATCATTATTTTTAAAATATCCAGATCCTGGCCATTCCCCCTCTCTCTCCCACCCTCTGCTCACCTCAATGGCCTGTATAGCTCTTTGAAGTCATTGAGACACTGGGAGGAGATGTGACATCAATCTAACAGAAGTCAAAAAAATCCAGTGCATATGCAATAAAAAGACAATAATTTGGGGGCTGGGTGGAAGGAGTTTGGAACCTGGAGCCAGTCCCATGGAGGGTTACCATATGTAAAGATGGGTTACATGAACACTGGAGTTTAAAGGGAAAAGTATTTCCCAGAAGGAAAAACTGAAGTGGCGTGTGTATGTATGCATGCTGAACTAATAGATTAGAAGGTGGATCTATCTTCCCTAGAGCTCAGTCGGTAAAGAATCTGCCTGCCAATGCAGGAGACCTGGGTTCAATTCCTGGGCTGGGAAGATTCCCTGGAGAAGGAAATGACAACCCACTCCAGTATTCTTGCCTGGAAAATCCCATGGACAGTGAAGCCTAGCAGGCTACAGTCCATGGGGTTGCAAGAGTCGGACATGACTTAGTGATTAAACCAAACCACCATCAATATTCTTGCATTCCAATCTAAGGTCTAGTGCTAGTAGTAAGAGACCCAGGAACTGTAAAGAGGTTCAGCTGGATAGATTATTTCCCACTGGCTGCTGCTTGAGACACTGCCCAACCTTGAATTGCACCCTCTTCCTTAAAGCTCAGAGCCTCACAGTTAACAGAGTTTTCCTTATCAATAAGAGAGGCTTGTTTACTGAGAATATAATTGGGCTTCCCTGGTGGCTCAGAAGACAAAGAATCCGCCTGCAATGTGGGAGACCAGGATTTGATCCCTGGGTTGGGAAGATTCCCTAGAGGAGGGGATGGCAACTGACTCCAGTATTATTGCCTGGAGAGTCCGCATGGACAGAGGAACCTGGTGAGCTACAGTCCATGAGTTCACAAAGAGTGGGACAGGACTAAGAGGCTAAGCACAACATGGTAAGAGAAGTTATTCCATTGTCTACAATATTGACCCACCATAAAAATGACTGGACAGTCTGATACTATGCAATATAAGGGATTTATAATGTATACTAGTTAGAAAAGAAAGGAAAAGTTCTATGGATAAATATTAATTTTACTTTGAAAATATAGAAGTAAGAACAAAGACTGTCCTTGGAGTTTAAATTCTGGAGGAACTTCAAACTTGAAAATATCTGGATTCAAAGGAGGAATCAAAAGACAGAAGAGCAAAAGCCATTACAAACTAATTTGAAGTTTATAGACCAGATTCACGATTCAAAACTATAGGTAAAGGTCTAACTGCCAAGCTTGGTGCTGGGCCCAGACTCCAATAACTCCTTCACCTTAAGTTATAAGACAGTGAGCATGGGAAAAATCAAATTATTGGAATAAAATTTATTAAGGGATATAAAAAGGCTATGGTTGTGGAAAGAAGATTTGAGGATAATTATAGCCAAATGACAAGTCATTTTGAATGGTTATTAATTTATTCATTGAAAGTTTTGTGTTTCTCTGATGACTCAATTGAAAGTTCAAGCCTACAGAGGGGTCTTTGAGCACTGATGTGTTAATGCATTTTGTACTTCCCTAGTGGCTCAGATGGTAAAGCATCTGTCTACAATGTGGGAGACCCAGGTTCAATCCCTGGATCGGGAAATCCACTGGAGAAGGAAATGGCAATCCACTCCAGGACTATTGCCTGGAAAATCCCATGGACAGAGGAGCCTGGTAGGCTACAGTCCGTGGGGTCGCAAAGAGTCGGACACGACTGAGCGACTTCACTTACTTACTTACTTATGAGGATCTAACAGAATCACATACATGTGTCGCTTACCCTAGTGCCTACAGGATGTACTAAGGACTCAGCATGGGTGTGTGCTCAGTTGCTTCAGTCATGTTCGACTTTTTGCAACTCTATGGCCTGTACCCTACCAGGCTCCTCTGTCCATGAGATTAACTGTACCTAACATTAGTGTGTCTGTAGTCTTCTCTGGGAGTGATTTTCAGAGAGTAAATGATAGGGAGCCTGAAACACTGAGTGAAATGTAGTTGATGAAGTTCTCCTTTAATTATTGTCAGATGAAGGTATATTTTCCAACACTATTTTTTAAAATTTTTAATTATTTTTGAATATTATCTTTCATTCTCTTTTGCCTTGATATGTTTCTTTGGAGATTAAACAAAAATTTACTTCTTGAGTGTGATTTCTGTTGAAATGACATATACTACCAGAATACCTTAATGAAAAAAAGAAAAAAATCAAACCTTACTAATAGAGGCAAAACATCTGAATAATTGAAGGAATCACCCCATTTTCATCTGGGTGTTGTATTATATGGTAGTTTTAGGCACAGGTACACAATAGAAAGTGAAGTGAAGAGAAACAAGCTAATTAGTGTTGTCAAATAAACAAGAATCTAGAGGTGTTAAAATTGGTATTTTCATCCAAATAATCAGTCAAGGTTTTTACAGTCATTGTATTAACTGGGTAATTTCCAAATTTCATCTAACTTTTGCCTGTCTTCTTTGCTTTCCCTACTTTTAGCACATAATAGTTTCTACTTTTCTTCTTCTCTGCACATTGCTTGCAGTATAGATTTTATGCAGACTTGTCTATAGCCTAGACTTCAAAGGGTTGATATTTATCAGTGACAGATACTTAAAATTATCCTGTATTAGTCTGAAACCATTGTGCCATATTACTAATTAGCTGTCCTGACAATATTTACTTCATATTAAAGTTATCTGATAATTTCTAAATCATTTATATTATAATTACTCCATAACAATGTCCTACCATCAAATCCAACCACTAAATAAGTGAAAGTGGAAATGTGTTTATTTCATATTACCTTACTATCATTTCCAATGGGTATCTTGTATACTTTATTTTAAAATTATTTTTAACTAGGTGAAGGATTCCTAATCTCCTTTAGAACAGTTGTAATAAACTGCAGTCCATTCAAATGCAGACTTTTAAAATGCTGAATTTTCCAAACTATGTATCTCTTAGGTATAAACTAGGAGCCACATCTCAGGATTTTTTTTAATATTAGTCAAATAAAATAAGAATGGCATGAATAATCATAATAGATGTATTCTTTTGAATCTTAGTAATAAAATTTAATAGTGAGGAATAATGAGTAATATCTTGTGGGAAATTATACCAACAATTGCCATGTGTGAAGAATTTAAGTTTTGTAACTACATAGAGTATATGATAATGCTGGGTTATAATTCCTTGCTATAAATTCTTTTAAGTAGAAAGTAACTTACTTCCCTGTTACTAGCCCATGCACACTGGGACACTCTTCCTTAACAGCCTGCAGGTGTCCACATTACTTAGTCATAACCTTATTCATTTTATTGAAGTATACTTGATTTATAACATTGTGTTAGCTTCTGGTATATAGCAAAGTGATTCAGTTATACATGCTGCTGCTCAGTTGCTTCAGTTGAGTTTGACTCTTTTGCGACCCTAGGAACTGTAGCCCACCAGTCTCCTCTGTTCATGGGATTCTCTGGGCAAGACTACTGGAGTGGGTAGCTATTCCCTTCTCCAGGGGATCTTCCCAACCCAGGAATCAAACCCAGGTCTCCTGCATTGCAGGCAGATTCTTTACCAGCTGGGCCACAAGGGAAGCAGTAGCAGGTGAGATGGTTAGATAGCGACACTGACTCAATGAATTTGATCAAACTCCTGGAGATAGTGACTGACAGAGAAGCCTGGCATGTGGCAGTCCATGGGGTTGCAAAGAGTCAGACATGACTTAGTGACTGAACAACAACAGTTTATATATGCTAATCCCAAGCTACTAGTTTATCCTTATCCCATCTTCCCTCTTTGGTAATCTTAATATTGCTTTATATGTCTATGAGTCTGTTTCCATTTTGTAAAGTTCATTTGTATATATAAGTGATATCACATTATGTCTTTCTCTGTATGATTTGCTTTACTTAATATGATCATCTCTAGGACCATACAAGTGGCATTATTTCTCTTTTTTTAAATGAAGAAGTGATATTTCTTTGTATATAAGAATCACAGAGAGATGATATGGGGAGAGAGGTGGGAGGGGGTTTCAGGATTGGGAACTCATGTACACCCATGGCGGATTCATGTCAATGTATGGCAAAACCAATACGGTATTGTAAAGTAAAAAATATATATATAAAGAATCACATCTTCTTTATACATTCATCTGTTGATGGACATTTGGGTTGCTTCCATACCCTGGCTATTGTAAACAGTGCTGCTATGAACATAGAAGTGCATAAATCTTTTTAAATTAGAGATTTTTCTGGATATACGCCCAAGGGTGGGGTTACTAGATCATATGGAACTCTATTTTTAGCTTTTAAAGAAATTTTCATACTGCTTTCCAAGGTGGCTGCACCAATTTATATTCCCACCAACAGTAGAGGAGGGTTCCCTTTTCTCCACTCCTCCTCCAGCATTTATTATTTGTAGACGTTTTGATAATGATCATTCTGATCAGTGTGATGTGACACCTCACTGTAGTTTTGATTTGCATTTCTCTAATAATTGGCTTGATGAAAGTAAAAGCAGAGAGTGAAAACGTTGGCTTAAAGCTCATGGCATCCGGTCCCATCACTCCATGGGAAATAGATGGAGAAACTGTGGAAATAGTGTCAGACTTTATTTTGGGGGCTCCAAAATCACTGCAGATGGTGACTGCAGCCATGAAATTAAAAGACGCTTACTCCTTGAAAGAAAAGTTATGACCAACCTAGATAGCATATTCAAAAGCA
The DNA here is from genome assembly GCA_006408675.1 of Madoqua kirkii. NCBI lineage: Eukaryota > Metazoa > Chordata > Mammalia > Artiodactyla > Bovidae > Madoqua > Madoqua kirkii. The sequence continues at coordinate 13,296 of SJYC01007149.1, forward strand.
AAGACATTTCTTTGCCGACTAAGATCCATCTGGTCAAGGCTATGGTTTTTCCAATAGTCATGTATGGATGTGGGAGTTGGACTGTGAAGAAGGCTGAGCGCCAAAGAATTGATGCTTTTAAACTGAGGTGTTGGAGAAGACTCTTGAGAGTCCCTTGGACTGCAAGGAGATCCAACCAGCCCATTCTGAAGGAGACCAACCCTGGGATTTCTTTGGAATGAATGATGCTAAAGCTGAAACTCCAGTGCTTTGGCCACCTCATGCGAAGAGTTGACTCATTGGAAAAGACTGTGATGCTGGGAAGGATTGGGGGCAAGAGGAGAAGGGGACGACAGAGGATGAGATGGCTGGATGGCATCACTGACTCGATGGACGCGAGTCTGAGTGAACCCTGGGAGATGGTGATGGACAGGGAGGTCTGGCGTGCTGCGATTCATGGGGTCGCAAAGAGTCGGACATGACTGAGCGACTGAACTGAACTGAACTGAATAATCAGCTGTGTTGAGTATCTTTTCATGTGTCTTTTGATAATATGTATGTCTTCTTTGGAGAAATGTCTGTTTAGGTCTTTTGCCCATTTTAAAAATTGGGTTATTCATTTATTTTGTTATTGAGTTATATAAACTGTTTGTATATTTTGGAAATTAATTGTCAGTCACACTGTTTCCAAATATTTTCTCCTAGTCTGTATGTTGTCTTTTGTTTCATTTATGATTTCCTTTGTTGTGTAAAAGCTTAATAGTTTGATTAAATCCCATTGTTTATTTTCAATTTTATTTTTATTGCCTTGGGAGGCTGTCCTGAGAAAACACTGTTACTATTCAGAAAATGTTCTGCCTATGTTCTCTTCCAGGAGTTTTATGATGCCATGTCTTATATTTAAGTCTTTAAGTCATTTTGAATGTATTTTTGGATATGGTGTGAGGGAATGTTGTAATTTCATTGATTTAAATATGGCTGTCAAGTTTTTCCAACACAACTTGCTGAGACTGTCTTTTCTCCATTGTATATTCATTATATCTTCAGTCATATGTGTGTTCCCTTTGGTAGCTCAGCTGGTAGAGCGGAGGACTGTAGATGCCTGTCTGTGGCCATCCTTAGGTCGCTGGTTCGATTCCGGCTCGAAGGAGAAAGGTTTTATATTTATCAATAGAACAGAACAGATAGCCCAGAAATAAAGCCACATGCCTCTAGTCAATTAATCTTTGACAAAGGAGACAAGAATGTACAACGGAGCCACAATTTTAAATACTGCATTTTTGAACTTCTTTGCAAAATCAAGATTTTCTTATGACTCTTTGTGTCTGCAACCCAGCATTATTTAATTTGAGAACTGTGCCATTTTTCAGTGCTCTGATTCCATGGATTTTTCTGCCAAACCCATTAATTTGGAGGTTGCATGCTTACTAATTTTTCTATTTTAGGATGGTAGCTTCATAATTTCCTTATCCTCCAGCGATATTTATGTGGGGTGTCCTCTTGGATTATACTTCTTAGCTCCTATTCTCTTCTTTGTACTTTACAAATTAATCGCTCAACCTGGGAAATAAGGAATCTAGGCATTTGTAGTGTCCTTTCAGAATTTTTTGTCAGTTGCTATGTGATTTATTATAGATTTTGGCGTTCATCTCTTCTTGGTCCACAATTGTCTTTGTTGGGCCAGGAAAGACATTTTGTGTTTGGCTCCTTAGCCATTTTGTGTTAATGATAGTTTTTTCTGTATTTGATATAGTGTACATTTTGTAACACTTTCTGTAGGGCATGTAAAATCAAGTTTATATGCATGTTTTTCATACAAGCTGTCAAAGATACTCTGACTCAATATATAGCCATTTAGTGCTCAGTACAAATATTATATAATTATTAAATAGCATGCATTCTTATATCTTAGAACTATGCTATTTTTTATAATAACTGTAAAAAAAAGTCCTTATATGTATTTTCAGAGATATCAAAGAATGTTCTTAGTATTCTGATCAAATTACATTTCCAAACTATATGTAATAATGAAACAAAATTTGTATTATTGCCTATATGTGAAGGTAAAAAATATGTCTTGTATAAGTGTGATACATAATAAATAATC
>SJYC01007150.1:0-28950 GCA_006408675.1 Madoqua kirkii
GAGGAGAAGGGGACGACAGAGGATGAGATGGCTGGATGGCATCACTGACTCGATGGACGCGAGTCTGAGTGAACCCTGGGAGATGGTGATGGACAGGGAGGTCTGGCGTGCTGCGATTCATGGGGTCGCAAAGAGTCGGACATGACTGAGCGACTGAACTGAACTGAACTGAATAATCAGCTGTGTTGAGTATCTTTTCATGTGTCTTTTGATAATATGTATGTCTTCTTTGGAGAAATGTCTATTTAGGTCTTTTGCCCATTTTAAAAATTGGGTTATTCATTTATTTTGTTATTGAGTTATATAAACTGTTTGTATATTTTGGAAATTAATTGTCAGTCACACTGTTTCCAAATATTTTCTCCTAGTCTGTATGTTGTCTTTTGTTTCATTTATGATTTCCTTTGTTGTGTAAAAGCTTAATAGTTTGATTAAATCCCATTGTTTATTTTCAATTTTATTTTTATTGCCTTGGGAGGCTGTCCTGAGAAAACACTGTTACTATTCAGAAAATGTTCTGCCTATGTTCTCTTCCAGGAGTTTTATGATGCCATGTCTTATATTTAAGTCTTTAAGTCATTTTGAATGTATTTTTGGATATGGTGTGAGGGAATGTTGTAATTTCATTGATTTAAATATGGCTGTCAAGTTTTTCCAACACAACTTGCTGAGACTGTCTTTTCTCCATTGTATATTCATTATATCTTCAGTCATATGTGTGTTCCCTTCGGTAGCTCAGCTGGTAGAGCGGAGGACTGTAGATGCCTGTCTGTGACCATCCTTAGGTCGCTGGTTCGATTCCGGCTCGAAGGAGAAAGGTTTTATATTTATCAATAGAACAGAACAGATAGCCCAGAAATAAAGCCACATGCCTCTAGTCAATTAATCTTTGACAAAGGAGACAAGAATGTACAACGGAGCCACAATTTTAAATACTGCATTTTTGAACTTCTTTGCAAAATCAAGATTTTCTTATGACTCTTTGTGTCTGCAACCCAGCATTATTTAATTTGAGAACTGTGCCATTTTTCAGTGCTCTGATTCCATGGATTTTTCTGCCAAACCCATTAATTTGGAGGTTGCATGCTTACTAATTTTTCTATTTTAGGATGGTAGCTTCATAATTTCCTTATCCTCCAGCGATATTTATGTGGGGTGTCCTCTTGGATTATACTTCTTAGCTCCTATTCTCTTCTTTGTACTTTACAAATTAATCGCTCAACCTGGGAAATAAGGAATCTAGGCATTTGTAGTGTCCTTTCAGAATTTTTTGTCAGTTGCTATGTGATTTATTATAGATTTTGGCGTTCATCTCTTCTTGGTCCACAATTGTCTTTGTTGGGCCAGGAAAGACATTTTGTGTTTGGCTCCTTAGCCATTTTGTGTTAATGATAGTTTTTTCTGTATTTGATATAGTGTACATTTTGTAACACTTTCTGTAGGGCATGTAAAATCAAGTTTATATGCATGTTTTTCATACAAGCTGTCAAAGATACTCTGACTCAATATATAGCCATTTAGTGCTCAGTACAAATATTATATAATTATTAAATAGCATGCATTCTTATATCTTAGAACTATGCTATTTTTTATAATAACTGTAAAAAAAAGTCCTTATATGTATTTTCAGAGATATCAAAGAATGTTCTTAGTATTCTGATCAAATTACATTTCCAAACTATATGTAATAATGAAACAAAATTTGTATTATTGCCTATATGTGAAGGTAAAAAATATGTCTTGTATAAGTGTGATACATAATAAATAATTGAGTCATCATTTGGTTTTACTTAGTGTATAGTAGACACAATGAGACCTAGGTCTTAGGCTTGGCTTTTTAAATCAAAGGTATATGCATTTTCATTTGCTTTTTCCAAAAAAGACTGTTTTGATTTTAAAAAAAAGTATACAAACGTCAATTCTTTTAAAAGATCTTTAGGCTATAAAGAATAAATGCAGTGATTATAACATATATAGATTCAAGGAAATCAACTTTCTCTTCAACATTGCATTCACATAGTAATTGCAGAACCAGAGGGTGTGGTTACCTTTAACTTAGGATAGTCTATGTTTGTAAAGTTTTGATTTCATTTCTTACAATTTCCCTACAAGTTGTATAAATAACTGCATATATATTTCCCTGTATACAACTTGAGTTAAGAAACAGAATGTAAAGTATTCCATTTATATTGTATCTAGGACTAATCAGTGAGTTGAGAAAATCTCAGTTCATTCATTAATTGGTGATTTTTAAAATCTGAATTGATTGATTGACTATATTAGATCATTAACTTAATATATCAAAATATTTTGGATTAAATATTATCATACATAGAATTTGCTCTAAAATCATTTAATTTAAAATAGCAGTGTATAAAAAATAAAAGTTTCCCATGAGCTGATAGTTATTGAGTCTGAATGATGAGTATGTGAAGGTTTATTTACTGTTCTCTACACTTTTGCAAGTGTGTGAAATTACTCATGATGAAATATATTAAAAGGCACCAAGTAATAAGATAGCTGTGACTGCAAATTACCAAAATGTTTGTTATTTACCACCAGAGCAGTATAGGTTTACAAAAGTTGGCCATCATAAACATACACTCAGAGCAAATTATCAATCTGTTCACTTTCAGCACTAGAGTTGTGGACAGCTACTCTGAATGTAGTTTATAGCTTAGATACAGAATCCTGTAAGTTTATGCATTTACTAAGACAAATACAGGATTTAGCCAAAAGTGTAGTCTTAAATGATGCTAGAATGGTAGTCAGGAAAATGAATAAAAGCACAAATAGTCATTAAGTCTAATTCTTTGTTTTGTTGTACTGAGCATTTTTCAGAGCTCCCAGATACTTGTCCTGCCTGCATCTCACACTGTGTCCAAATTTCTGACACTATCTCCCACTGCTGATCTGTAGTTCTAGGGCTAAGGCTAGACTGAGAGCTCATTATCTAACTTCTCTTCTCAGAATCTCTTCCTCTAAGGTGTTACTGGTGTCCCACAGCATTACCTTTGCCTGTCAGACAGCCCTAGATTTAGATGATTGCCTTTAGGGCTTGCAAGAAGAGACTGAAAAGAAATGCAAATTGAGTGAATTATTCTGCAGCAGGGATTATCATTGCTTCTGTGTACCTTGGGAACTATTCTAGAATGGCAGGATAGAAGAGGTTTTGAAGGGCATACATGGGCATGAACACTCATGAGCCTGTGCATGCAGGCATAAAAATTGCTTTATTGCATCAATCTGCTCATGTCATAAAATGCAAGTGAAAATTTTACTGATGAAGAGTACATATCAAAGTTGTCAATGTCATTAATCATTTGCAAAGGTCTACTAGACTAGTACTCTTAGGGCTCCAAATAAATTAAGTTGGGCTGTGTCCTTCTACTTATTGGTGGGAAGGAAAATAGTCCCTGACATCTAGGATTTCTGGTATTATCAGCCAGGCCTTGGTGTTCACCTGTTAAACATAAACACATTCATGGAACATTGACACTGGACAAGGCCACTCCAAGACCTTGAGCAACTGCAACAAATAAGAACATGAACCCTCTGTAATCATGTCTAAAACAGATAAAACATTAGTAGTGTATATGTCACAAAAATGATCTGATATACTCTACTCTAATGAGTGACTCTTGCTTCTTTATTTCTTATCAGTTCAGTTCAGTCACTCAGTCGTGTTCGACTCTAGCCTTAGTCTAGTATCTCCTCCTTGTAGATAAGATTTATGAAGATACTCATTGAATTACTCCCTACACCACTTCCTGACAGAATCCAAATCAAAGCCAAGCCCAGCTTCCTTAAATCCTTCTTAAATCTCCAAATATAAGAGAAAGTCCTAAAATATGTACTTTCTAACACCCTCCTACTTATATGGTCCAGGGTTCCCGTGATGTGGATTCTTCCTTACTACAGAAAGCTATAAATTCAGCTTGTATAATTTCAGGTATGTTCTTGGAAATCATTGGCTAGAGGATAAACTGTTATTAAAGGGTTACAATGGGAACCTTATAATTGGTGAAGCAAGCATGGTTCTTCTGTCCAACTATCATTTGTCATTAGGTTTTTAAAACTGTGACAAAATATACATAACATAAAATTTACCATCTTAATTATTTTTAAGTGTAAAATTCAGTGGCATTAAGTACTTTCACGTCATTGTGCAACTACTACCATCATCCATCCATCCAACTTTTTAATGATCCTAAACTGAAACTCTGTTTGAGTTAAACAGTCCTCATTCTCCACTCTTCCAGCCCTTAGGGGACAGGATTTTGATCCCTGGCCCATAAGATCCCACAAGCCATGGAGCCACTAAGTCCATGCTCTGAAACTACTGAAGCCTAGAGCCTAAGAGCTGAAACAAGAGAAGCCACTGTAATGAGGAGCGTGGGCACCATAATGAAGAGAAGTCTTTGCTTGCTGCAACTGGAGAAAGCCTTCACATAGCAGTGGAGAGGCAAGGCAGCCAAAAATATATAAATTGAAAATAAAGGCTGAATAATATTTCGTTATATGATTATGCTGCTGCTGCTAAGTCGCTTCAGTCGTGTCCGACTCTGTGCAACCCCATAGACGGCAGCCCACCAGGCTCCCCTGTCCCTGGGATTCTCCAGGCAGGAACATTGGAGTGGGTTGCCATTTTCTTCTCCAATGCATGAAAGTGAAAAGTGAAAGTGAAGTCACTGAGTCAAGTCCAACTCTCAGCGACCCCATGGACTGCAGCCCACCAGGCTCCTCCGTCCATGGGATTTTCCAGGCAAGAGTACTGCTGTGGGGTGCCCGAGTGAGTTCTGAGTCCTGAAGAAAAGTTATGTTACACTCATTACAACTGTATTTTTCCTCTGTGCTTCCTGGTCTGGTACCAGTTCTGAGGGATGTATAACAGCACTCTCTTGTTTATGAAAATTGCCTTTACAGACACTATGAGTTCTCTGAGGTGGTAAACCTGAGGCACTACTGTTGATATTCACCACAACCTGACTACATTCAGAAACTGTCCCTTCAGATTCAAGTATCTGCAACTGATCCTGAAAGCTTGATCCATATACTACATTATATTTATCCATTCATCTGTCAATGGATATTTGAGTTGTTTCAACTTTTTACAATTGTGTATGTTTCTCCTATGAACACTGGTATAACTATGGTCTCATATATATATATATATCTCCAGTTCCAGTTCAGTCACTCAGTCGTGTCTGGCTCTTTGTAACCCCATGAATTGCAGTACTCCAGGCCTCCCTGTCCAGCACCAACTCTCGGAGTTTACTCAGACTCACGTCCATCGAGTTTGTGATGCCATCCAGCCATCTCATCCTCTGTTGTCCCCTTCTCCTCCTGCCCCCAATCCCTCCCAGCATCAGAGTCTTTTCCAGTGAGTCAACTCTTCGCATAAAGTGGCCAAAGTACCAGAGTTTCAGCTTTAGCATCATTCCTTATATCTATATATCTGTGTATATTATATATATATGTATATTACATATATATATGTAAAAAATATTTATATACATTTTAGTAATAAGAAGTAGAATAGTTTCAGGATTTTTTCTGACTCTACATGTAAACCTAAAGCATTCTCCCTCTTCCTTCCCAAGCTAACCTCCACCCTCAGCAATTTACATGCTCTGGGAAATCAAACATTTTGAGTGATAACCCCTGGAAATCTAGAAGTGTACATTATGTTATTTTCAAGTGTGACCAGTGACTTTACCAAGATAGAAATAAGGATGGAAAGAATTAGAGGAAAAGAGTTTAGAGAGGCAAAACAATTTTTATTTCAAAATAAATTTCAAAACTAAGTTATGATGGAAGATGGCAGATGAGTAAGATGGGGAGATTGCCTTCCTCCCCACAAACACATCAAAAATTCATTTGAATATGGGATAACTCCTACAGAACAACTTCTGAACAACAGCAAAAGACCCCAAACTTCCAAAAAGGCAAGACAATCTCCTTAGAATGAGGCAGGGCAAAAGATAAAGACATAGAAAGAGACAAAGGATTTCAGGATGGAGACTGGCTACCCCAAGGGAGAGAGTTGTGAAAGACGAAATTTTTCTGCATATTCATAAACCCCCTTATGGGGAGAAATTTGGAACCTCAGAGTTAAGTGAAATAGTGGGGGCTCAGAGGGCAAAACAGAAAATACATCACAGAAATCGCTGCCGAACAGCACTTCTTAGCAGAGAAGTGGCTTGTGAGTATCAACCTGCTGCAGAGGCTGGAGATGGGGTGCTGAGGCTCAGACACAGGTATCAGATCCCAGGGAGAGGTTTGGAGTTAGCTGCCATAAGGATTCTCTGAGGGGGCTGCTTCAATGCAGTGGAGGGAGTCCAAAGAAAAGATGGAGTGTCTCAGAGTGTCAAGAAGTCATTGTCACTGGGATACTAATGCCACACTTGCAGACAGTGGCTGAGTGCCCACTGGCAGCCATCAAAACCCAAAATCAAAACTGGTCAGAGCACCAGCTACGAAATTAGATGTAACTGCCACTTCTAACGGAGAAGGCAATGGCACCCCACTCCAGTATTCTTGCCTGGAAAATCCCATGGGTGGAGGAGCCTGATAGGCTGCGGTCCATGGGGTCGCGAAGAGTCGGACATGACTGAACGACTTCACTTTCACTTTTCACTTTCATGCGTTGGAGAAGGAAATGGCAACCCACTCCAGTGCTCTTGCCTGGAGAATCCCAGGGACAGGGGAGCCTGGTGGGCTGCCGTCCATGGGGTCGCACAGAGTCAGACACGACTGAAGCGACTTAGCAGCAGCAGCAGCAGCCACTTCTAAAGCCAGGAAAGAGGCAGAAGGTAAAAAGCCGCTGATGCAATCCTGACCCCAGAGGTGACAGACACCACCAAGCTGTGAGCAGGCACAGGCTACTGCCCACCCCTTCCTGGGAGCTTAAACAGCTAGATTCTTACTAGGGTCCCACAGCCTGAGGCCAGTTCCTCTGGGAGAGCACAGGACCTGCCTCAGACGGTAACAGCATCCAGCAGTTCTCTACTGCTGCAGGTACTCCCAGTTGTGCCACAGGTACATCCCAATTACGGCTGCCATATTCTCCCTTTCTCCCCAGCTCAAGTGAAGAAGTGAGCCTTAGTATGTCTTGGCCTTAGCCCCCTTGTGTCTGGGTAGGGAACAGACTGTGGACTTCAGGGGCAACTGTGAATTTTAGGAGCAAGTACAAGCTGGAATAAGACCAGATCTGAGACTGAGCTGACCCCAGCCTGCCTACAACAGGTCCAGAGACCTTCCCAGAAATATTGGAGGATGTTGGTGTGAATCACGCTGGTGTTCTGGACTGTTGAGTATTGCCTTCACCAAGAGTCTTGGGGTTTTGTCTTCTGTGCTGCATGGTTTGTGAGGTCTTGGTGCTACAGTACAGGTGAGGCATTAACACCTGAGGTGGGAGACCCAAGCTCAAGACTTTGAGCTACCAGAGAACCCCTGACTCCAGGGAACATTAACAGGTGAGATCCCTCCCACAGGCCTTCATCTCAAAACTAAAACCTAGCCCCATCCAAAAGCCAGCAAGTTCCAGTGCTGGATGCCCCATGCCAATTCTTCAGCAAAACAGGGACACAACCTGCACATTAGCAGACAGGCTGCCCAAAGCCATACCAAACCCATAGACACCACAAAACACACTACTGGACATGGCACTGTCCTTCAGAGAGATAAGATCCGGCTCCAGTCACCAGAACGCAAGCACAAGTATCCCCAACCAGGAAACCTTCACAAGCGCTGGTCCAACCCCACCCATGGAAGGCAGATTCCACAATTAAGAGGAACTACGACCTTCCAGCCTACAGAAAGGAGACCTCAAATACAGTAAACTGAACAAAATGAAAAGGCAGAAACATGCAGTAGATGAAGGGACATGGTCAAAACCCACAAGACCAAACAAGTGAAGAGGAAATAGGCATTCTCCTGAAAAAGAATTCAGAGTAATGATATTAAAGATGATCCAGAATCTTGAAAATAAAATGGAGACATGGATAAATAGACTGGAAGCATGGGTCAGGAAGATGCAAGAAATGTTTAACAAGGATCTTGAAGGATTAAAGGATAAACAATCAATAATGAACAACATAATCTCAGCATAATGTCTGAGATTAGAAATATACCGGAGAGAACCCACAGTAGAGTAGCTGAGACAGAAGGACGGATAAAGGAGTTGGAAGATAAAATGGTAGAAATAACTGAAGCAGAAAATAATAAAGAAAAAAGAATAAAAAGTAGTGAGGATAGTCTCAGAGACCTCTGGGACAAGACTAAGTGTAGCCACATTGACTCATAGCAGTACCAGAAGAAGACAAAAGGAAAGGGCATGGGAAAATATTTGAGGAGACTACAGCGAAAAAGTACTTAAAATGGGAAAGGAAATAGTGACCCAGATCCAGGAAGCTCAGAGTTTCATAGATAAACCCAAGGAGAAGCACACCAAGACGAGTTTGATATTAATAAAACTAACAAAAATTAAACACAAAGAATAAGTATTAAAAAGCAGCAAGGAAAAAGGATCAAATAACATACTAGGGCATCACTATAAGGCTAATAGCTGATCTTCAACAGAAACTCTGCATAACAGAAGGGAATGAAAGGATACACTTAAAGTGGTGAAAGCAAGATTTACAACCAAGACTACTCTACCCAGCAAGGATCTCTTTCAGATTTGAACAGAAAGTCAAAAATTTACAGATAAGAAAAGAGAATTCAGCACGACCAAACCAGCTCTATAACAAATACTAAAGGAGCTTCTCAGACAAGGAACACAAAAAGGAAAGGCATACAAAACAAATCCCAAAGAATAAAATAAATCATAACAAGATCGTACATATTGATAACTACCTTAAATGTAAATGAGTTAGGTGCTCCAACCAAAAGACAGAGATTGGCTGAATGGATACAACAATAAGCACCCTATATATGCTGTCTATAAGAGATCCACATCAAAACTAGGCACATATACATACTGAAAGTGAGGGGCTGGAAAAAGATATTCCATGTTAATGGAAATCAAAAGAAAGCAGGAGTTGCAACACTGATATCAGATAAAATACATTTCAAACTAAAGATGGTTACAAGAGACAAAGAAGGACACTACATAATAAACAAGGAATTAATCCAAGAAGAAGATATAACAATTATAAATATATATGCAACCAACTTAGGAGCACCTCAGTACTTAAGCCAAATGCTAACAATTATTAAAGGGTAAATCAACAGTAACACAACAACAGTGAGGGACTTGAATACCCTACTCACATCAATGGACAGATCATCCAAATAGAAAATTAATAAGGAAATACAAGATTTAAATGATACACTGGATAAGTTAGACCTTATTGAGATCTATAGGCGTTTCATCCAAAAACAATAACTTTCACCTTATTTTTTAATTACACATGGAATATTCTCCAAGATAGATTACATCTTGGGCCACAAAACAAGCCTTGGTAAATTTTTAAAAAGTGAATAATTCAAGCATCTTTTCTGACCACAATGCTGTAAGGTTAGATATCAACTATAGGGAAAAAAACTATAAAAATCACAGACACTTGGAGGCTAAACAATACACTTCTGAATAGCCAACAGATCACTGAAGAAATCAAAAAAGAAATAAAAGTATGCCTAGAAACAAATAACAATGAAAACTTGACAATTCAAAACCTATGAGATGCAGTAAAAATAGTGTTAAGAGGGAGCTTTCTAGCAATATAAGCCTAATTCAAGGAACAAGAGAGCCATCAAATAACCTAATCTTACACCTAAAGCAAGTAGAAAAGAACAAAAATACCCCCAAAGTAGAAAGGAAGAAATAATAAAGATCATAGTAGAAATAAACGGAAAGGAATGAAGGAGACAATAGCAAAGATCAATAAAACTAAAAGCTGGTTCTCTGAGAAGATAAACAAAATTGACAAACTGTAAACCAGACTCATTTAAAAAAAAAACCCATGAATAAAATTAGAAATGAAAAAAGAGAAGTTACAGATAACACAGAAATACAAAGGATTATAAAAGACTACTATGAGCAACTATATGTCAATAAAAATGGACAACATGGAAAAAATGAACAAATTCTCAGAAAAGTGTAACCTTTCAATACTGAACTAGGAAGAAATAGAAATTATGAACAGACCAATCACAAGCATGGAAATCAAAACTGTAATAAAAAATCTTCCAACAAACAAAAGCCCAGGGCCAGATGGCTTCACAGGCGAATTCTGCCAGAAGTTTAGAGAACTAACATCTATGCTGCTCACCTCTTCCAAATAATTTCAGAGGAAGATAACTCCCAAACTCATTCTGTGAGGCTACCATCACCCTGATATCAAAACCAGACAAAGAATCCACAAAAAGAGAAAATTACAGGCCAATCAGTGATGAACGTAGATGCAAAAATCCTCAACAAAAGGATTCTTTAATATATGCAAGTCAATCAGTGTGGTACACCATATTAACAAATTGAAAAATAAAAAACATATGATCATCTCAATAGATGCAGAGAAAGCCTTTGACAAAATTCAATACCCTTTTATGATAAAAACTCTCCAGAAAGTAGGCATAGAAAGAACATATCTCAGCATAATAAAGGCCATATATGACAAACCTACAGTAAACATCCTCAGTGGTGAAAAACTGGAAGCATTTCCTCTAAAATTAGGAACAGGACAAGGGTGCACCCTCTTGCCATTATTATTCAACATAGTTTTGGAAGTCCTAGCCACAGAAATCAGAGAAGCAAAGGAAGTAAAAGGAATCCAGATTGGAAAAGAAGTAAAACTCTCACTGTTTGCAGATTAAATAATTCTCTATATAGAAAACCCTACAGATGTCACCATAGTATTAATAAAGTTAATCAATGAATATAGTAAAGTTGCAGGATATAAAATTAATAAATAGAAATCCCTTGCATTCCTATGTACTAACAATGAAAAATCAGAAAGAGAAATTAAGGAAACATCCCATTTATCATTGCAACAAAAAGAATAAAACACTTAGGAATAAATTTACCTAAAGAGACAACCAAGGATGAGATGGCTGGATGGCATCATGGACTCGATGGATGTGAGTCTGAGTGAACTCTGGGAGATGGTGATGAACAGGAAGGCCTAGCGTGCTGTGATTCATGGAGTCACAAAAAGTCGGACACAACTGAGCGACTGAACTGAACTGAACTGAAAGAGACAAAAGACCTATATGCAGAAAACCAGGAGACACTGATGAAAGATATCAAAATGACACAAACAGATGGAGAGATATATCATGCTCTTGGACTGGAAGAATCAATATAGTGAGAATGACTATACTACACAAAACAATCAATCTATAGATTCAGTGCAATCCCTATCAAACTACCAATAGTATTTTTCACAGGACTAGAACAAATATTTTCACAATTTGTATGAAAACACAAAAGACCTCAAATAATCAAAGCAGTCTTGAGGAAGAAGAATGGAGCTGGAGAAATCAACCTTCCTAACTTCAAACTGTACTACAAAGCTACAGTCATCAAGACAACATGGTACTGGCACAAAAACAGAAATATAGACCAATGGAACAACATAGAAAACCTGGCGATAAGTCCATCCGTGCACCTACTGGCACCTTATTTTTGAAAAAGAAGGCAGAAATATACAATGGAGAAAGACAGTCTCTTCATTAAGTAGTGCCGGGAAAACTGGTCAGTTACATGTTAAAGAGGATATTAGAACATTTGCTAACACCATACACAATAATAAACACATAATATATTAAAGACCTAAACATAAGGCCAGAAACTATAAAATTTTTGGAGGAAAATATAGGCAGAACACTCTCTAACACAAATCACAGCAAGATCCTCTATGGCCCACTTGCTATAGTAGTGGAAATAAAAACAAAAATAAACAAATGAGGCCTAATTAAACTTCAAAGCTTTTGCACAGTAAAGGAAACTATAAACAAGGCAAAAAGACAACCCTCAGAATAGGAGAAAATAATAGCAAATGAAACAACTGACAAGGGATTAATCTCCAAACAAGGGATTAATCTCCAAAACATACCAGCAGCTCATGTAGCTCAATACAAGAAAAAAAAGAAAGAAAGAAAGAAAGAAAGAAAAACAATCAACCCAATCACAAAGTGGGCAGAAGACCTAAACAGACATTTCTCCAAAGAAGACATATAGATGGCTAATTAAGCACAGGAAAGATGCTCAGCATCGCACATTATTAGAGAAATGCAAATCAAAACTAGAATGAGCTATCATCTCACACCTGTCAGAATGGCCATCATCAAAATGCCTACATGTAGTAAATGCTGGAGAGGGTATGGAGAAAAAGAAAGCTTCTTGCACTATTTATGGGAATGAAAATTGATACAACCACTATGGAGAACAGTATGGAGATTCCTTAAAAAAAAAAAAAAAAACTAGGAGTAAAACTGTCATATAACTCAGCAATCCCACTTCTGGGCATATACCCTGAGGAAACCATAATTGAAAAAGACACATGTACTCAAAGGTTCATTGCAGCACTATTTATAATAGTTAGAACATAGAAGCAACCTAGATGTCCACTGACAGATGAATGGATAAGTAAGTTGTAGTACATGTATATAGTGGAATGTTGCTGTTGCTGCTGCTGCTGCTGCTGCTGCTGCTGCTGCTGCTGCTGCTAAGTCGCTTCAGTCGTGTCCGACACCTAGCGACCTCATGGACTGTAGCCTACCAGCCTCCTCCATCCATGGGATTTTCCAGGCAAGAGTACTGGAGTGGGTTGCATGTTATTCAGCTATAAAAAGGAATGCATTTGAGTCAGTTCTAACGGGGGGATGAATGTAGGGCCTATTATACAGAGTGATGTAAATCAGAAAGAGAAAAAAAAATTTATGTTAACACACACATATATAGATATGGTGGAGAAGGCAATGGCACCCCACTCCAGTACTCTTGCCTGGAAAAATCCCATGGGTGGAGGAGCCTGGTAGGCTGCGGTCCATGGGGTGGCTAAGAGTCAGACATGACTGTGCAACTTCACTTTCACTTTTCACTTTCATGCATTGGAGAAGGAAATGGCAACCCACTCCAGTGTTCTTGCCTGGAGAATCCCTGGGACAGGGGAGTCTGGTGGGCTGCCATTTATGGAGTCGCACAGAGCTGGACATGACTGAAGTTACTTAGCAGCATATATACATGGAATCTAGAAAGATAGTACTGATGATCCTATTTGAAAGGCAACAAAGGGCATGCAAACATAAAGAACAGACTTTTGGACACAGTGAGGGAAGGAGAGGGTGGGATGTTTTGGGAGAATAGCACTGAGACATATACATTACTGTATGTAAAATAGATAGCCTTTGGAAGTTTGCTGTATAATGAAGAGAACCCAAAGTTGGTGCTCTGTGACAACTTAGAGGAGTGGGATGGGGAAGGAGATTGGAGAGGGTTTCAAGGAGAGGGGGAACTTACATATATCTATGGCCAATTTATGTTGATATATGGCAGAAACCAACACAATATTGTAATTATCCTCTCATTAAAAATAAAAATGAAAAAGAAAAAATTTAATGAGATCCTCCATCATAAAACTGTCCCAGCATTTTGACAGCATCCAATTTATAAGAAATTCCCACTTCCTTAGGTTTTATCCCTAAATCTCTCAATTAGATCCTGAATCTTTTATTAAGTACTTTCTAGCTCAGAGTTGGACACAACTGAAGCGACTTAGCAGCAGCAGCAGCAGCAGCAGCAGCAGCAGCATCTTATTATTGAAACACTCTGCCATCCTCTTTTCCTGCTTTCTTGTGTTCTTCCCCTAGGTAACTTTAATAAATTCCACTTGTTCAAAACAAAAAACAACTAAGTTATAAGTTGTTTGCTACACTGTGAAGTACAGAAAAACAGGGATGCTAGAGGAGGGCTTTTGACACTGAGGCCAGAGATCCAGCCAAGTAATTTATTTATTCAGTCATTAAGCTATCATTTGCCCCTTTCTGCCTGGAACATAAGCTCAGTGAGTTCTGTCTTCTCTAAGACAGAGCACTTAATAGACACTCAATAAATATTTATGAAATAAGTAAATGAATGATTATAATGAGTTCTTATTGTGTTTTAGGCACTGTGAGAGGCATCCTAGGGGATCAAATATCACTATTCTTTCCACATAATGCTTGAAGGTGAGCTAGGGAATTAGAAACACACTCCAAGATAGTTATAAACAAACTGTAATGGCTGTGCAGGAAAGGGAAAAGTTACTTCTACTTACAAATAACGACAGAATTTTCCAAAGATGAATTAGAATGGAAAGGATTTTTTCAGGTGAAAACATGGAAGTGTATTCCATGTGGAGTTAATAGCATGAGCTAAGGCATGGTGGTTGCAAGAAGCATAAACTATATTTTATTGAGCTTCCATTCAATACACTTTAGATTCTTCACTTAATTTAAGTTTCATAGAACCTTCCATTTCCCACCTCCAGGAGGGAATAATCATTATCCATGCTCAATTAAAGAAACTGAGAAACACATAGTAAGTAATTAGGGAAACCTGAATTTGAATCTAGGCTTTCAGATCCCAAATACTAGATAGTATTTAGTGAGCATTAATCAGCTTATTTTGAACTGGCATACAAAATGTAGATATAGGGGAAGAAATTGGGGTACAACTGAAAACTCTAAAGGGTTAAAATGAAGTGAAAGTTATCACTCTTTTTTCTATTTTGAATTTAAGTGTAAAAAGCATTTTTATATACTTTAAATACAGCTAAGTTCTGCTGAAA
This sequence comes from Madoqua kirkii, assembly GCA_006408675.1. Taxonomy (NCBI): domain Eukaryota; kingdom Metazoa; phylum Chordata; class Mammalia; order Artiodactyla; family Bovidae; genus Madoqua; species Madoqua kirkii. The sequence continues at coordinate 14,775 of SJYC01007150.1, forward strand.
TATCTGGGTGTTTCATGATGTAGAGAATGATCAAGAAGCATTGATTATTAGTAGTTTTTACAAAGATTCTTTATTCCCCTTTTGTATGTGTTTTCTTTAACTGTAACTATAAATACATATTTCTGAACACCATGTTTTTTAATAATTTGACTGAGCTGTTTTAAACAGAACCCCTCTTTTTAAACATTATTCATCTGAAAAGTGTTTTAAAATTTTCTGATCTATAAGAATTCTTGTTTTGGGAGATGTGTATAAGAGACAGGTACTACAATAATTAAACATAAAACTATATATCTCCAACAATTGAGAAATATGAGCTAATGAAATAAATACATAGTAAGAGCTATGTATTTTTAAGGATAGAGGAGGATATGAAATAAAAAAATGTTCCAAATGAGTGGCATGTTTATAAACTGCATAGTTTGGTTTTGATGGACAGCTGAGGATTACATAAATAAGTTTTAATAGGGTCAAGAAACCACAGCAATGTCATTCTCCTCTTTCCATTTATGCTTAAAAAATTTTAAGGTTGGTTATTCTCAATACCACAATTAAAAACTAGCATTTTTTCATCTCTGTTGTAATGGTAAAAATGTTGATCCATACCTTGAATACTCTGGATACAGTTTTAAAAAAACTAAATATTTTTGTTCCTCCTTTTGCTATTACCAACAACTATATCCACGAGAAATAATCATAAAAGAAGTAGAATGGTGGAGTAATAGAGTCAAAAGAGAAGATCAGTACAATTTCTAGTTTAGTTTGTCACTGGGTGTGATGGTTAATTTTATGTGTCAACTTGGCTAGGCTATGACCCTCACTAGTTTTGTCAAACAATAGTCTAGATGTTGCTGCAAAGGTATTTGTGGATGCAATTATTTGACTTTGAAAAAAGCAACTTACTTTTTATAATGTGGGTGGGCCTCATCTAATCAGTTGAAGGTAGTAAGACCAGACAGGTTTTCCACAGAGTTTTGTTTCAAGGCTGCAACACAGAAATTCTACCTGGGCTCCCAGCCTGCTGACCTGTCTTTCAGATTCGCCAGCTCTCACAATTATATGAGTCAATTGCTTAAAATAAATCTATATATCAATATGTTAGTCGGCCAGTCAAGTCCAGCTCTTTGTGACCCCATGGACTGTGGACCTCCAGGCTCCCCTGTCCATGGAATTCTCCAGGCAAGAATACTGGAGTGGGTTCCCACTCCCTTCTCCAGGGGATCTTCCTGACCCAGGGATTGAACCTGGGTCTCCTGCATTGCAGGCAGATTCTTTACCATCTGAGCTATATATCTATATCTACATTTATATCCATATTTCTGTGTCTCTTGGAAACCCTGACTAATACAGTGGGCAAACTAGAGCACAGAGAAATTATATGATATTCCTAATATCATTTAGTAAATGATGACAGAGGTATAACAGAGAGATGGGGGAAACTGGGTCATAAAATTGCCTACAATACTGATTGTAAGTCTGGGAAAGAAATTCATAAGCTATCCACTTCCATCACTATTCTTTCTAGTGGACTGCATGCAGTGAAATGTAAAGTTTCATGGAAAACCAATACATTAGAAAAAATCTGAAGTTTGAAGCAGATGAAATAGAGGAGGAATTGTTTATTTGCTTTACAAAAGATAAAGTGTACCTTTTATAAATTTATTTTTAATTGGAGGAAAATTGCTTTATAGTGTTGTGTTAGTTTCTGCCATACAACAATGCAAAACAGCCATAATTTTACATATATCACCTCCCTCCCCTCCCCTACCCCAACCCTCTGTATCATCTCATAGCCCCAGGCTGGACTTCCTGTGTTATATAGCAACTTCTCACCAGTTATCTATTTTACCATTCTTGAGAGAGGCAACTTTTCTCAACATTTAAGGTGGTTTCATTTTTTTTTTTTTTAATGCCAGGTTCCTCTGTCCATGGATTTCTCAAGAATACTGGAGTGGGTTGCCATTCCCTTCTCCAGGGAATCTTCACGACCCAGAGATCAAACCTGGGTCTCCTGCATTGCAGACAGATTCTTTACCATCTGTGCCACCAGGGAAACTTTAATAAACATAGATCACACATTTTACATGATGCTTTGCTGATAACAAAGCTCTTTCATATGTACTCTTTTCTGGAAGCTTCACTGCAGATCTCTGAGTTACTGTCATCAGTTTATGACGGAGACAAGCAAGGCTGACAGAAACTAGGGGAGTTGCCTAAATGACTCAGAGCAGCTGATTCCCAGATCTGAGCTCACCTTCTTGTCTTGCAATGATGACTACAGAGCACCAGCATTAACCAGAAGGGTGATGTTTGTAGGTCTCTTGACCAGGAATTCTACAGTGAGCTGAATTCTTACCCTAATCAAAAGGATATGTAAGTTCTACTGTGCTAACAGGAATATTAAGATTTACTTTGGAAGAAAAAAATCCCAATACATCTCTTTCTCATTCTTAAAGATATCTCTATCATATCCTTTTTCAACTGTGAATTGATTCTATCACAGAATAGAAAATCTAATTTTTTTTTCTTTTTAATGCTATATAGTTTACGGAAACTGTTTATTCCCATGTTTTATAGCTCTTTCTCCTACTGGGTTTTCATTTTCCCAACTTAACAGCATGTACTTTAAGAAAAGGATTTTGCATCACTGGATCAAAGAACAGAGGCATCTGTATTACATCTACATTTATTGGGCTGCTAAGACCCCACACATTTTCAGTCTATTGCTTATCATACCTACGCAGGCCACCCCTGGACTCATCACATTTTTAAGACTTGATTTCTCTCCTGTTTCTCATCTGACACCAGGTGAACCAAGACAGTTCTTTGGAGGCTCGACAAGTGATTTCTCTTGAGAGAGGTGCCTTTCTCTAGTCTGCCAAGGAATGAAAATTCAGACAGTCACATAGATCATTTGAATGGTGCCAAATAAATTCCACCAAACGCAGTGGTATTGCCAGTAGGCAATAATTACAACATGTCACTGGGAAATGTGGTGATTTTCTTCTAACTTCAGGCTTTAGTCTTATCCCGAGTGTCACAAAAATGACAGAGAAGACATAAACAGTTTTCTCCATAGATATAGCACGCATTTCTCATATTCAGGGAAATGAGGGTGAAGTGCTTCTTTACCTTGAAATGACTGGAACAGGATGCCAGGGATTGACTAGGTACCACCTAGAACTTAACTGACCTTTTCTGACAGCACACTTGTCAGCTACTCCAAAAATTAAGCAAAGTGGTGAAGAAAGACCACCATTTTGTTGTCAGCAAGGCTCTCGGCCCGGGTAGAGGAAAGAAATAACCTGTTGTAGCCTACGAAAGGAAAAGCTCTTCAGTAAGAATGGAAAGTCCTGAAAGCAAGTATGAGAGCCTGCTGGGGGAGGTGATAGCATCCCAAAGTCTTCTAGGATTTTCGCTTCAACCAGAAGATTGTCTTTCAAACATAAGCAAGACCAGGAAGTCACATTAAAGAGCCGAACAAGATCGGGGCAAAACAGCTGTGTGAACCAAGTTAAAAAAAAAAATAACATAATAAATAATAAGAAGCCAAGGAATGCTGTAGAAATGGCGAGAAAAGACAGAGACGCAGAGGAGGGATCAGACGGGAGGAGGGAGTCGGGGAGGGAGCGGAGAGAGGAGAAAGCTGAGAGCGGACGTCAGGAACAAAAGCTCCAGCGGAGTCTGGCGGAGGCACTAAGGGAGCATGGGGTGTTTTGAATAATTATTAAAATTAGCATGTGTCTGCGCCATCCTGTGGGTGTGGCGCACAGCGGAGTGTAAACTCTAGCGGGGCTGGGAGCAAACATTGGATTAGCGGCAGCAGCCTGCCAGCCTGCCCGAGGAGTGTGAGGACCAGCGCGCGGCACAGCGACCGCACGATGGCCTCGTCTCAAGGGAAGAACGAGCTGAAATTCGCCGACTGGATGGCAACTCTGCGGAGAGCATCCACAGCATACCCCTCACCAATTTAGCCATCCCAGGTAGGCGCTCGGAGGCTGCCGCCGGGGCGCTCGGCGTCCGCGCCACCTGCCCCGCCCTGCGTTATTTGCCACTAAGTGGTAACTTGCCAAGATGCCCACGGGAGGCAAACTCGTCCCACGGGTGGGTCTCGGGCCAGGAGAGCGCGTGCCTGGGCGCCTCCGGCCTCCCAGCGCTTTCCCAAACCTCTGGGGGCCGTGGCGCGGGGAGTCAAGGTGACTGCTTTTCCATGGGTTTTGGAAGCAGGTTGTGTTGAGAGGGCTGGGGCAGGGGAAAGGCTTGGCTCTAGGATGGTCCCTCGTACCCCACTGCGACCCCTCAGTTTTTCCCCCCGGAGACTTGGGTCTGGGGACGATTTCTGGGGCTGCGGGAATGGTGGTCGGCGAGCGCGAGCCGCTGTCCTAAGGGCTCGGCTCTGGCCGGTGGACCTCCGACTCCATCTCTGTCACGGAATCAAGAGAATTTGGTGGATTTCTCGGTTAGAAGCTACCCGAGTCATTAATATTCGTCCCTAGTCTCCTTTAAAGAGACAAAGCGCTTCCCGAAGAGTGATGAAAGTTCAGGGACCGCCGGCGGCTTGATCGATGCCCTTGACCTGGAGCTGAAGTGGGGAGAGGAATGTGGGGAGCCGTTTCCTGATCTGCGTGGCCGGGTGGTCACCATCTGGACTCTGGTCCAAGGGCGGTGCGCAGCGTCCAGCGCGCGGGTCAGGAAAGCAAACCCTCGTGGACCGTGCATTTGTTGCTCAGGACAGAAGCCGGGCAGGGGAACCTGCGTGAACTGCGGCGGAGGGGTGGTCTTTACTGGCAAATCTTAGGAAAAAGATGATTGCGCTGGTGTCCAGAGAGACTAGAAAGAAGGAAGCCTCGGCAAAGCGAGGCAGAGACTGGAGGGGTCAGACGCTTCAACAGGAAGCGCACGACTTGGACCAGAGGACTGGGCAGGTTTCTGGGGGCGGGAGCGCAGCAGACCCTAGTTCGATGTGCAAGGGCAGGGTGGTTTCTGGACGGTATACTACGGTGATAGCTGGGTTCACAGCCATATTTCGTTGACTTTTCGCTTGGGCTGAGAGTGCAGATTATCTCCCTGACTCGCCTGACCCTTCCAGGATTCAGCTAGAGGGCAAAATACCGACAGGTAGTTCATCCCTCTCCTTAAATTACGCCTGGTTATCAAGTTCAACCTTCTGGTCTACCTTCTCTAGCTCTTACCCATCCGGCGCCCTCTCTCAGCCACTGGGGGAAATCATGCTTTAATTTTTTTTTTTTAAGGAGAAGATGAGTTTTCTTGAAAATCTCTAACCAGTAGCACTGAAATTGATCAGTAACTGAAATCAATGGTCTTTAGTCAAATGGATGTTTGGCGGTTATGACAGACACAGGCTCTGGGCGCCAGCCCTGGAAGGGAAAGGTTTGTCTTCCTCTTGCCCTTCTTCAGGAGAAGGCAATGGCACCCCACTCCAGTACTCTTGCCTGGAAAAATCCCACGGACGGAGGAGCCTGGTGGGCTGCAGTCCATGGGATCGCTAAGAGTCGGACACGACTGAGTGACTTCACTTTCACTTTTCACTTTCATGCATTGGAGAAGGAAATGGCAACCCACTCCAGCGTTCTCGCCTGTAGAATCCCAGGGACAGAGGAGCCTGTTGGGCTGCCATCTATGGGGTCGCATAGAGTCAGACACGACTGAAGCGACTTAGCAGCAGCCCTTCTTCAGGAGGGAATTTCCCAAGAGCCCAGGTGTCTCTAAGGAAGAGAACAAGCCACCTTCTCCACTCTGCATTTACCCTCCTCCCAGGTGAGCCTAGGGATTGCTCTTTTGAAGGAGACAGTAGAAACTACAGAAATTCGTTGGCAAAATTCCACTCTCACTTCCACAGGCATTGCTATCCCCTTTTCTTCCTTTTTATTTGGTCTTTAGACAGGTACTTTCACATGGTCTCACCTGAGCATTTACAGAGGCCTAAAAGGTAAGAAGGGCAAGGAGTCTGATGCCAGCTTCCTGACAGGTGGGTCTCCAGAGACCCAGGCAGGTTAAAAGCTCAAGCTCACATTGCAAGTTCTGAGGGATGGCATGATATCGTGTCTGAATCTAACATACCTTTTTATAATGCTTCACTTTTCAAAGCCCTAACATATAACCCAGATAACATAATCCTTCCCCAACCTTGTGAAGCAAGTGATGCTGATAAGTATTAACTCCATTTCACAGATACGAAAGTTGCATCTCAGTGAAGGGAAGTGATCTGCTATCAGTTCAGTGATATGATCTTTAAATATGGTCCTTAGAAAAAATATCTAGGAAATTTGGAGGGAAATGCTTTGTGGTTTAGTTCTGGATGATTCAGCAGCAACAAGTACTAATCAGGCTGAAAGGACAAGGAAATAAGGCAATGGCAGGAGAGGGAGGGATTTTCTTTTCTTCCCACAGGACAAGGTGGAAAACTGTGTTCAGAGGCTTCGATATTCTGATAGTTCTACAGTAGAGACACAATGATAATAGCACTCGACACAGTGGGAATTTCCACTGATTGCCTAACTCCTCTTAGTTTTATACTCAAAGTGGATCCCCTGCAAAGCTTTCCATTCTCATCCTCAATAATTCTGAGATAAAAACCCTTTTTCTCCCATCTGCATCCCTCAATTCCCCCATGATTTTATAATGTAGGTTTGGCAGATCTACACATGTAAATCCAGGTTTAAAAATGGGTTTGGTACCTTTCTGTTTTACTCAAACTGTGAGAATTTTTGGAGGAAAAAAGGATGTTCAAACTTCAATAGTCGGGGAAGACTAATTGGAGACTATTAAACGCTAATGGAATAATTGCCTTAAAATCATGCTAATAGCTTCCTGGCTGCTACATGTTTACTTGGCCAGTTGCTACAGCTTGAATTAAGTAATTATCTCCACCATTTAAAACCACTCCTGATGTACTACACAAGGGTTTCTGTAGAAGGGAAGGGCTGCTCAGTCATCCTCTAAGCTTCAGGTTTTCTTAGATGGAGCAACTGGAGAGTGAGAGCTGTCTAATTATGAAGCCATCCTCTTGGGTCAGCTGACCTGCATTACCCAGAGCTAGTGCAAAGAACCGTCTGCAGGTGTGTGATATTCCCCCAGGTGTGTAGTTCTGGCATCTTTAAACTGTTTCTCAAGATGTCTGCATATTGAATACTTTCATAACTGAATTTCTGGGTATGTTTTGCATTTAAATGGCATCATGATTTGGTATTGACTGGCCTAAAAAAATTTCAGTTAGTAATCGGTATTAGTAGTTTTAGTTTGATTTTATTTTTCAGAGGAATGGTACTGTCGGAACGCCCTGACAGTTACTCAGATTTCAGTCTCATTTGTCTTTTCTTCCTATCTCTGATGACACCAAGCTGAGTTTTCATTCATACATGTGTGCTTAGCAGTATTCTGGCATTTTGGACTATGAATGATGCATCGTCTTACCATAAACAGGTGAGAGAGGGTAAATAGGGATGGAAGCTGGGAGACAAAATGTCAAGTTCAGGTGAAGGTGAGTCTGATGAATTTCTGACATCTTCAAAGCTGAGTTTTAACTTTTATAATCACGGTGCTGCCAGAACCATTGTAAAAAGATCCATCATGGGAGCAAGCAAGCTGTTGCTTAATCTGGGTAAGTTGTTGCTGATCTGGATCTATGACAAGGAGCCATTCTGTCTGAAATCTAAAAAATCAGGAAGGGTTTTTATTTTAATGGGAAGAGTCTGTTATGCATTTGCTGATGTGTGATGAACGTCTTCTTCGCATAATACAGTAAGTTGACCATGTAATACTGAACTGGCTAGAGGGACTAGAGCCTCAGAAGGAGTGTATGTTTCCTTGGTGTCAGAGTTGTTTACTGAATTGACCACCAGTTGGCCTGTGAGCGGGACCTGGAAAGTCAGTTTGCTTACCCTCTTTCCTGTCCTTGAAATGCACTTTTGGCCCATCATTTCCACAGTTGGAACCATTTTCAAGGAAACAGCCTTGAGAGAGCAATGTGTTATTGAGACCATTGGACAGTGTATGTGGCTGAACCTTGTTAAGACCTCTGTATAAACTTTTAAATAGGCACAGAGGTCCACTTATCTTGCAGCTGCTTCCAAACAAACTTCCTATGTAGGTTCCCTGATTATGAAACTTACCTACCAATCTGGAAGTCACCTGCCTCTCTTTGGTCTCTTCTTGCCAGTTTTCAAACCAAAACTTGAACAGCAATTGTTGACTGTACTTTAGATAAGGAACACAGAAATACTTTAGAAATCAATGTTCTTGCAGATTTTGTACACTCTTCCAGGAAATGCTAACACCAATGAAAAAGGACAGTGTTACTTAGGAAAACGAGATGTGTTTAAAATAGCTCTGACTTCTGTGATCCTGTGTTGGCTTTTATTAGTTTTTAATTTCTTTCCTCACAGTGATCTCTTCTTGTTGTTCCTGGAGCCAACTGTTTTCCTTTTCCTTGTCATTTACTATTTCTGTTTTGATTAGGATGGGATAAGATTGCTAGGACAAATCTGGAACTGGGTCTAATTGTACAAGTTTCTTTTAGGAAGCAGGGCATTTTCCCCCCATCATTTTAGTCCTTATAGTGATATGGAAGTTATTCTTATTCAAAACAATCAAAAAGCAACAAAATTGTTTAAAATGACTAGCTTTCTTGTGCTGCCTGTTCAATTCCCAGTTTTCTTATTTTGCTAAAAAGAAAAAACTTAAATATCTGGAACATAATTTTTTACACTTTTGAAATTTTTTAATCGAAGCATAATTGCTTTACAATACTGTGTTAGTTTCTGCCACACATCAAGATGAATCAGGCATAGGCTTACATATGTCCTCCTCTTCTTGAACCTTCCTCCCACCTCCCATCCTGTCTCACTCACCTCTCCTAGGTTGTCACAGAGAATCAGGTTTGCGCTCCCTGTATCATACAGCAAATTCCCATTGGCTATAAATTTTACACATGGTAATGTATATGTTGGAGAAGGCAATAGCACTCCACTCTAGTACTCTTGCCTGGAAAATCCCATGGACAGAGGAGCCTGGTAGGCTGCAGTCCAGGGGGTCGTGAAGAGTCTGACACGACTGAAGCAACTTAGCAGCAGCAGCAGCAGCAGCAATATATATGTTTCATTTTTGCTCTTTCAATTTATCCTTCTCTCTCCTTCCATTGTGTCAACAGTCTGTTCTCTATGTTTGCGTCTCCACTGATGCCCTGCAAAAAGGTTCATCTGTACCATCTTTCTAGATTCCGTATATATGTGTTAATATATGTTTGTTTTTCTGACTTGCTTCACTCTGTATAATAGGCTCTAGGTTCATCCACCTGATTAGAACTAACTCAAATGCATTGCTTAATTTATCCTATTGGGGCTCTTCCTTGTTGAATTGAACTGAATTACCAACTATTACTAATTAATATAAAGTGATACTTGTGACATTTTACAGTTTACAAAGTTTTCTCATGAACATACATGCTTTTCACATGTTCTATCAGTAATCTCCTCAGGCCTTGCTACTCAAAGTTGATCCAGGGACCAGCAGCATCAGCGAACACCGGTGCTTGGTAGAAATACAGCATCTCAGACCCCAGCCCTCAGACTGATTTAATCCCAAGCAGTGTGTTAACAAGATCCCCAGGTGACTGCATACACATTTAAAGTTTGAGAAACACTGCTTAGGGTATCTCTAAGGGAAACCTTTATGTAAGTGGCAGAGCCAAATTTAAATATGCTTCTTTGATTGAGCTCTTTCTAATGGGCCATGAAGTCTATCTGTGAATGTTCAAATTTACATTTAGGCTTAGAGCCAGAGCCCCATATCTGACTCAAGGCTAATGGCCCAGGTTGGGAACATTTCTGATAACTGACATTACAGTTCATCATGCACCTTGAACAATAAAAATGATTTAATTGCTATTTAAATGTTCAAATTGGGTCACTTTGATAAATGTAAAACCTTCCTCCTCATTTCCTTAAAGTCCTGATGCTCTTTGATACCAGCCATCAACAGCACTTAAATTCAGCCCATCTGGCGATGCTAGTGGTCACTAATGACAATTTAGGAGACACTCTGTATTGGTTCTTTGTCCATTTGGTATCATTTTTGTTGTGTCATAGGACCAGCTACTTTTGTTTTATTTATAGGCTACAGGTTTGTTCACCTTATCTATGAGCTTCCGTGGTGGCTCAGACAGTAAAGAATCTGCCTGCAAAGTGGGAGACCTGGGTTTGATCCCTGGGTTAGGAAGATCTCCTGGAGGAGAGCATAGCAACCCACTCCAGTATTCTTGCCTGGAGAATCCCTTGGACAGAGGAGCCTGGTAGGCTACAGTCCACGGGGTCACAAAGAGTTGGACATGACTGAGCGACTAAGCACAACACAACACAAATTTCAAGCCCCTTTGAAGTAATAGTGGCATCATAAATGCAAACAGTAGTAATAATCAGCACTAGACAGCCATCAAACACAAAGGTAAATGGTGAATTGTTTTTTAATAGAAAGAAAATGATCAGTCTTTGTAAACCATACCTCATTTATTTAAGTCATGATTTACATGGGTTTGAAACATGCGTAACTGTGGTCGTAACTCACTTGGTTTAATTATTTAGCATAATCTGGGCCCACAAACACAAAGGTAAATGGTGAATTGTTTTTTAATAGAAAGAAAATGATCAGTCTTTGTAAACCATACCTCATTTATTTAAATCATGATTTACATGGGTTTGAAACATGCGTAACTGTGGTCGTAACTCACTTGGTTTAATTATTTAGCATAATCTGGGCCCTGAAAGAGTTAAATTTTTTAAAAAGAAACTTCAGCTTGCTAAAATAGATACATTTATATATTATAGCTCACACACTTTACTCATATGAAGATTTCTCATATCCTTATGTAGAGTTTATTTTCTCCTGTGTAATTCTAACCCTGACTAATCAAAATAGAAAGAGTAAGTTACAGAGGAAGAGTAAAGCTGCTGAGTGACATATATTGGCTATAAAAATAGGCAACGTTTTTGAGGGAGACTAATAAATAAGGATATAGGTATCCGTACATAGAAGGTAATGTTCCCTAAACTCTAAAAGTCCCAAAGTAAAATCAGAGTCATGTTAATTGTCAGTTTTGATTCCTTTCAAGTACTTCCTTCATGGACTTCCAAATGGTTCTAGAAATCTCTGGACAAATTCTTAAATATGTTTTTATAAAACAGTTTTGTGGGCTATCATGCAATTTTCCTTCTTTCCTGTTTTGGGGAGGTTATGGGGAGCTGTCATTTTCACTGCTCTGACATGTAGAGAAACTGTACATCTGTAGCTTTATACTCAGAACACCACTGCTGTTTGCGGTCCCACCAGAGCCCGTGCTGTGTCTGCAGAGGCCCAGCGTTGAGGATGGGAATGTGCAAAAAAGGGCCTTGGATAGGATTCCACTGTGGCCAAAGGCTCCCAGGGCTGGGTCCCCTGCTGTGGAAAGTGTGGATGCCAGTCCTACGGCTGACTCTGTCTGCCATCACCACTGAAACCGTGAGTGCCCATGCTGCCAGATCCTATCCGTCCTTTTGCTTTGTCTGGATGCCAGCAAAAGAGCTCTTTGATTTATGTTGATTCTTTTGGTGCTGCCACCTTGCCCTAGGACTTGGGAATGAGTTTATGAGGGCCAGGCAGAGGACAATATGTAGGACAGATTTTATTCTGTACTCTGCATCACTCTCAGTGCTAATTCACTCTCTGCATGCACATGTACATATGTGTGTATGTGTGTATACATAGGTGTATCAACTTTCTGTTAAGATAACTTCTTTTCTACGAATCTTCTGAATAGATCCTGTAAGTAGGCCTCTGGGGCTACCTAATTAATCATTCCTCCAGGCAGACCCAGGGTAACAACACAGCTGGATCCATACTGTCCCCATAGAGCCAAATCATCTGATAGACCTAAAGTTAATTCCTAACACCTCCATTGCTTTAAAGCACATGAATAAAGTAATCGATGCACTCTGAACCTTCAAGAGAAGGTTAAGTCTCATACACACATAGGCATGCATTTAATTATCGTTGGTTAAAGGGATCAGCTCTGTTAATATGGATATTTTACCTATTAGTGTTACCACCAATGAGACTTATCCATAACTATTGCCCATGGACACTCAAGGAACTTCTAGGTACAATCATGTAATTTACTATCCTCAAGAAGCTTATAGATTCTATTACCTGTCTCTCAAGGGTTAGGATCAGTCTCAGAAGATTGGGGGACCAGGAAAATATGTAACTCATATACTCTAAAAGGCAAGAAAATGTGAGAGAGAAATTTATCATGGTTCATATGAAAATCAGCAACCAGACACTTTTTCTACAGCACCATATGCTTTTATTATGCTCTGTTAAGAGAGGAAGATGGGTCAGGAAGAGAGGCAGGCAGAGATGGTTAAACAGTTTCCTTGAGAAACTGCCAGGATTCGTCACCTCCGGAGATCAGGTACTGAAACAGATGGCCTGCTGCTTTGTTAGCTGTGCCCTTGTTTTGTGTCTATTTTTCATTATGGATCCTGGGAGTGGACAACTCTTAGGCCACTCCATCTTTACTGTCAGCTACTTTTATGTTTCACATAGATGAATTCTTCTTTTGAATTAATTTTTATGAAGCAGTCATGTGTATTCTTGGTCAACATTGTAAATGATGGTTGTGTTCCTTGATTCACTTGCAGAATTTTTATTTCATGAAGGAAAGTGGACTCATGAATGAATGAATGACAGTCTTGGTTGCCTGGGAGGCTTTCTCATAGGTCTCCTTTGGGTTGTTGTCTGGTACAGAGGAAGACGTGCTTGAAGGAGTCCTCATGGTCAAATGGGAACCTATTTCAATGCACATCTCTGACTATACCTCTCTGTTACCATGTGGAGGAGGAGGAAGATGAAGAGAAGGAGAAACTAGGCTGCCTTAGTACAGAATTAATCCTAAGCACTCTCCTGCTATGACCTGGCCTAGGCTCTTCTGAGAGAAAAAAAATTGGTCAAGGGGTTGTAAAGATTCTGCTTTGAGAGTTGCTGGAAGGGAAGGGTACATAACGTCACCCCTCATGTTCTCATTTCTATTTGCATCAGTTCAAGTTCCTTTGGTCCAGCATTAGAGTTTCACTCTTGAAAATGTCCTTAATTCTCTTGTCTTACTCTTTCCTGTTCTGCTTCTTTGGGAAAAAAAATCCAACTTAGTCAAATATTTTTGTTTTTAAATCTATTCCAATCCCAGAGAACTTCATTGGTTAAATATTACTGAAGTACACAGCCTGGATGGTTCCACTAACTAGGAATTTCTCACCATGAATCTTACACATCAATAGTAAATTCAGTTTTCTACTCTCTGAGATAATAACATCATACCTCTTCTTACTTCTCAAATCAGTATCTCTTTCCCACCCAACTCTAAGCTTATGACATCACCTCTTATTTTACAGGAAAAGAAATAGATGCCAACAGACATGAACTTTCTCAGTTTCCCACCATTAACCCATCAACCTACTTGCATCTGTTTCTGCATATTCTGCATTTTCTTTAGGTTAGAGGTCATGGATCTTTTCCTGCCTGAATCCAGCTTCTCTGCTTGTGGTCTGGATCCCCTTCACTCAGATCTCCTAAGTTTTACTCCCAGTTTATTCTCTCCCTTCCATAATTATTTTTCTCTACCACTGCTGGATCATTCCAGTCACCACACAATCATACTTTATTACCCTTCTTAATGAAATAAAAATCTCCCTTGATGCCACATCTGTGCCTCTATCCACTGTACTATTTCTCTGATATTTGTGAAAGCATTACCTCTGTCTTCAGGTTGTTACTTCCTTTCCTTGCCTACCCCATGTTAAGGTTATTTCACTACTACTGCACTAAAATTGTTTTTATCCAGGTTGCCAGTGATTTTTTTTTTTTATAAAGCTAGATGGGGAAACAGTGGAAACAGTGTCAGATTTTATTTTTTTTTGAGCTCAAAATCACTGCAGATGGTGATTGCAGCCATGAAATTAAAAGACGTGTGCTCCTTGGAGGGAAAGTTATGATCAACCTAGATAGCATATTAAAAAGCAGAGATATTACTTTGCCAACAAAGGTCCATCTAGCCAAAGCTATGGTTTTTCCAGAGGTCATGTATGGATGTGAGAGTTGGACTGTGAAGAAAGCTGAGCACCAAAGAACT
>SJYC01007152.1:0-29070 GCA_006408675.1 Madoqua kirkii
TAGATAGCATATTCAAAAGCAAAGACATTACTTTGCCGACTAAGGTCCGTCTAGTCAAGGCTATGGTTTTTCCTGTGGTCATGTATGGATGTGAGAGTTGGACTGTGAAGAAGGCTGAGAGCCAAAGAATTGATGCTTTTGAGCTGTGGTGTTGGAGAAGACTCTTGAGAGTCCCTTGGACTGCAAGGAGATCCAACCAGTCCATTGTGAAGGAGATCAGCCCTGGGATTTCTTTGGAAGGAATGATGCTAAAGCTGAAACTCCAGTACTTTGGCCACCTCATGCGAAGAGTTGACTCATTGGAAAAGACTCTGATGCTGGGAGGGACTGGGGGCAGGAGGAGAAGGGGACGACCGAGGATGAGATGGCAGGATGGCATCACTGACTCGATGGACGTGAGTCTGAGTGAACTCTGAGAGATGGTAATGAACAGGGAGGCCTGGTCTGCTGAGATTCATGTGGTTGCAAAGAGTTGGACACGACTGAGCGACTGAACTGAACTGAACTGAATGCTTTTTATATCATATTCAAGAACACATTGCTGAGATCAATGTCTGGAAGCTTTTTACCTCATGTTTTCTTCTATAAATTTTACAGTTTTAGGTCTTATATTTAGATCTTTAGTTCATTTTGAAATTATTAGTATATGGTCCAGTTTCTTTTTTCTGCATGCTTTTACCCATTTTTCCCAACACATTTGTTGAAGAGACGAACCATTCATCATTATGTATTCTTGACACTTTTCTCAAAGATCAGTTGACTGTATATGTGTGAGTCCACCTCTGCACATTTTGCTCTGTTGGTCTATATGTTTGGCTTTGTGCTAGCATCATACTTCTTTGACTGCTTTATCTTTGTAATGTGCTTTGAAATGCGAAATGTGATGCCTCCAGCTTTGTTCTGTCTCAAGACTGTTTTGTTTATTTGGAGTCCTTTTGGTTCCACATTAATTTTACCATTTTTTTTTCTATTTCTATAAATATAAAATGCCATTGGGATTTTG
Source organism: Madoqua kirkii (assembly GCA_006408675.1). NCBI lineage: Eukaryota > Metazoa > Chordata > Mammalia > Artiodactyla > Bovidae > Madoqua > Madoqua kirkii. The sequence continues at coordinate 1,004 of SJYC01007152.1, forward strand.
GTAGGAATTGCTTTAAATCTATTAGATTACCTTAGATAATTCAGGCACTTTAACAATACTAAGTCTTCCATCCACCAACAAAGGATTTCCTTTTATTTGAGTCTTGTTTAAATTCTTTCACACATGTTTTCTGAGAACAAGTCTTTCACATCCTTGGTTAAGTTTATTTTAAAATATTTTATTCTTTTTGATGCTACTACATCTAAGATTGTTTTCTTAATTTCCTTTTGGAGTGCTGATTTTGTATATAGAATAAAGGTGATCTTCATATGTTGATTTTGATCCTGCAACTTTACTAAATGCATTTATTATAACAGGTTTTCATTGTTGTTGTGTGTTAGTGTACAGTTATTGAACAAATGATGAAATGAAATAACCATTAATTTAGGCAGAGAAGATCCTTTAAAACTGCAGGCTCTGGTTTCAAATACCTGAGGTTTGTAGCCTAGCTTTGACATTTACTGGCTCTGTGCTTCAGTATTCTCAGCTAAAACATGAGGATAATAACAGTACTTCATAAGCTATTATGAGTACTTCATGGGTATAATACTTCTTAAGTTGTTGTAAGGATTAAATGAGAATATGTATAAAGTATCTAAGAAGGCCTGGCTTATGTGATGTTACCTACTCATGTTTCACTTGTGATTTTCAATCCTGATGAATAATCTTCAGAACAAAATAGAAACTGAACGTGAATGTTGCTCAGTCATGTCCAACTCTTTGTGACCCCATGGACTTAGTCCATGGAATTTTTCAGGCCAGAATACTGGAGTGGGTAATGTTTCCCTTCTCCAGGGGATCTTCCCAACCCAGGGATCGAACTCAGGTCTCCCACATTGCAGGCGGATCCTTTACCAGCTGAGACACAAGGGAAGCAGAAGAAAATAGAGAAGATTGTAATAAAAAATGTTTTCAAATGTGTGTTCAAACTTTTGTGCCAAGGCAGTGTATATCTCTAGGTACTAAAGAGGGGAGATGATAAAATATTACAGAACTGAGCAATCATTTCTAGAGATTGTGAAAATGGAGGTATAAAGATAATACAAATGTCACAGTGTCCAAAAGAGGAAAAATAGACCCCAAGAAATTCATATGGTAATATCCAAATGATGTGTAGGTAAATAAAAAAGGAAGTGATGATAAGAGCTCACCCTTCCTGTGAAAAGTGAATCATTTGGGAGGCATGGGACCCTGACTGCAGTCCTGGATCTGCGACCAAGTGTTGGACAAGTCAGTTAACTCTGCTGGTCCTGTGGCGTTACATTTGTAAAACTGCTCAGCAGTTAATGTTGTGGACAAACTTGCCTCGAACCATGGCTCTGCTGTTTACCAGCTGACTCAGGGGAGCCACTGAAAACCCTCTGAGTTACAATTTCCTCAGTTCCAAAATGGAGATGATAGCACCAACCTCACATCCTCTGTTGTGAGGAATCAATAAAATATATAATATACTTGTCATCAGATAAGGCGATGGCACTCCACTCCAGTACTCTTGCCTGGAAAATCCCACGGACGGAGGAGCCTGGTAGGCTGCAGTCCATGGGGTCACGAAGAATTGGACATGACTGAGTGACTTCACTTTCACTTTTCACTTTCATGCATTGGAGAAGGAAATGGCAACCCACTCCAGTGTTCTTGCCTGGAGAATCCCAGGGACTGGGGAGTCTGGTGGGCTACTGTCTATGGGGTCACACAGAGTCGGACACGACTGAGGTGACTTAGCAGCAGCAGCAGCATACTTGTCACAGAATAAATGGTCAATAAATGTAACTCTTTTTGTTGTTGTTGTTATCATTCCATCATGTATAATTCACTTCATTTATTTGCTAACAAGGTGGTTCTTGTCTTTGTAAGATCCTTTTCCCTCACTTCTCTTTAGTCACAGCTTGTTGACTTTTTACCCTTGCAGGCTCAGCCCTGCCTTAGGCTCCAGACCCAGTCCAACCCTTAGATAAGAGACTGTGAAGAGGACCGTTTTATTTCACCAGTTTTCTTCTTGCATCTAGAACTCAGCTTCCGATAGAGCTGGATACTGAAAAATCGACTGTCATGGGAGAGGCACACATGAGCAGCCCAGAGTGAGAAATGGAACTTCCCACAGGTGGAGATGTTGGCCAGGTGGACTCAGTGGCAAGTTATTGGGAGAATATTCATATCCAGAGAGAATAGTGATCGGCAATACTTTTGATTCAGCACAAGGAAAAGGGTCTAATATATGGACAGAGACCCTTAAGAAACCTACAAGCAGATTTCTCAGAAACACAGGGAAACCTCAGACACACTGAACTTCCTCATATGAAGTTTACTTGTCCAAGTCACAGCTTTGGACACCATCTTAGATGATTAGACTTTTCGCTCTAAGATTAAGTTCTTACTCCCAGGCTATACCCAGATCCTAGGAGAAAAATTCTGTATGATTCTTCCCAGTCCCACCTGGTCCCTGAATACCTTGTGCCTGACTGAGCTCTCTTTCACTATGATTGATGAGAAAACTGGTTGTTACAAGTTGATACATTAGGCAACAGAGCCTAAATTTTAAATTGATTTTTAAACGTGAAGATTAATTGGAGCTATTTTGACAAGCTTTAACAAGAGTGAAATTAAAAAAAATTTTGAAATATAAAATATGTAAGAGCAGGTCCATAGAAACTTAACTGTGGTCTGTGAGAAAAAGACCTAGGGCCTATAGTCAATAGGGAGTGACTGTCAGTCAGTGGCAGTCCACACAATAATGTGTGTGTACAATTGGGCTGTTGGGCCAGAGCAAGGGGTATAATAGCCTGGCTGACCCTATACTATGCAGAGCCATCTTCAACATGGAGCTCTGTTCTGGGCTTCAAACTTTTATGGATACTGTGGAAAATTGCAGAGTTTTGGGGGAGCAAGCAGTTGGGATTTGGGGGAGGGCTTTACCAAGCCATTGACTTTCAAGTTTCTGGAAGCCACGTTACACGGAAAATATAGCCAGCTCTCTTCAAACACATGGAGAGGTCTATGAAGTTCTAAATTAAAGCAACCACAAAATAGAATTTAAAGGGATGACACTTTTGGAAAGCTAAAAGATAAGGAGAGATCTTTTATCAATGTGATTTTTAAGTAGTGAACTTATCCTCTCTAGGAAAAGTGTGTAAAAAGGGGCTGAATGGTTATCTTCCAAGCATCTGCATTTATTAATACAAAGCATTTGATCCAGATGACCTCTAAGGCCCTTTCTGCTTCTATGACACTGTGATAATGGATAGGTTGCTGTTGTGTAGTTGCTAATTCATGTCTGACTCTTTTGAGACCCTGTGGACTATAGCTCTCTAGGCTCCTCTGTCCATGGGATTTCCCAGGCAAGAATACTGGAGTGGGTTGCCATGCCCTCCTCAAGGGGATCTTACTAACTCAGGACTGAACCCACATCTCCTGAATTGCAGGCAGATTCTTTACCACTGAGCCACAGGGATGCCCCATGGATAGGTTACTTAGTGTCTCATCAGTTTCTTATATGAAAACAGGAGTAAGAATTGTATTCATTTTTATGATTATATGAATCAAGTCACTTATCACTATTTCTCCCTTAACCCATTCTCCACATGTAGCATGTTTCTGGTCTTTTCCCTTCATTTTTTATAAAAATTTACTTATTGTTTTAATTGCCTAGTAGAATTTAGCAAACTCTCCTAGCAGAGAAGATATAAACTGAAAATTGAATACAGCAGGAAGAAAGCCCATTTTAACACCTGACTGTTATTTCCAGGGCTATTAGATTAAGAATAATATTTTGGCATATCAGTGGGTAGAACTGATTTTTCTCTTGTGTCAGTGTAATTACTGAAACTGACCTCCTGTGACAGGAGAGGTGCAGACTCCCAGCTGCAGCCATTCCATTACCCTTACACAGATTGGGATCCCCCGGGGCCTTTCCTGAAGTCAAGATGCCAGAATGACCCTAAGGACCTGATTTCCATCAGATCTCTTGAAGGTGAAAACAAGCTTGAGATACAAAAAGATTTTAAAGAATATTTTTTTCCTTAAAGCCAGCTCAGTCTCCAGGCATTTCGTTATGTTAATGGACTGTTCATCTAAGGACTGTTTCAACAATGCAATGGGGTACACTATAGAATATGGCAACAGTAAATATCAAAGAGTAGAATAATGGTTGCCAGGAGCTAGTTGAGAAGAGGGAACACTGAAGAGTTGTTTAGTGTGAAAAGAGTTTTAGTTTTTCAAGATGAAAAAGTTCTGGAGACCTTTTGCACAACAGTTGAATATACTTGACAGTATTGAAATGTACAGTTAAAAGTGGTTAAGACTGTAGGCTTATGTTTGCCTTTTTTTTTTACTACAATTGAGAAAAAAATTTGTGCTGTCAGATCAAGTTTTATAGTTTTTGACATAAGTGCCTGGAGGCTTGCTATACAGTTTTCTGCAGTGTTTGTAATTCTTTAAGGCTCTAACATCAAGAAAAAGCATTGCTCCTGGCTATGAGGCTAATAATCTTGTTTTTCCCTCTCTGTATTTCATTCATGATTTCACTGATTGAAGATGGCCAAATCATATTAACTTCTTAGGTCTCTGTTTCTTTAGTGTGATATCAGACTAATGCACTTTGTCCTCTCAGGTACCCTGCTGGTGAGGGTTAATGAAATAACATACGAATGCTTTCAAATTCCTTATATTGGAAACATCTTCCTGGGTTTGTGAAAATTTAGGATTCACATGGCCCAGAGTTACCTGCCAAGGTCAGTTTGTCTTCTTGGATGGAATCGGTGGCACCATATTATAACTTGGACAAGATTAGGATTCATTCATTCAGAAATTCATACTAAACATGGACTATGTTCCAGGCTGTTCTGTTGTTTTTCACTGTCCAGTTGCTAAGTTGTGTCTGATTCTTTGTGACCCCATGGACTGCTGCACGTCAGGCTTCCCTATTTCCCAGAGTTTGCACAAAGTTGCGTCCGTTGAGTCGGTGATACCATCCAACCATCTCATTCTCTGTTTCCCCCTTTGTTCATGGAATTCTCTAGGTGAGAATACTGGAGTGGGTAGCCATTTGCTTCTCCAGGGACCTTCTCAACCAGGGATCGAGTCCAGGTCTCCTGCATTGCAGGTGGATTCTTTACCACCTGAGCCAGGAAGGAAGACACCGGTGGTTTGTTATTCTTTAGTCACTTGGTCATGTCCAACTTCTTGCGACCCCCTGGATTCTAGCCCTCCAGGCTCCGCTGTCCATGGGATTTCCCAGGCAAGAATACTGGAGTGGGCTGCCATTTTCTTCTCCAGGGAATCTTCCGTGAGCTAGGGATTAAACCTGCATCTCCTGTACTGGCAGCAAATTCTTTCCCACTAAGCCACCAGAGAAGCCTGTCCAGGCTGTTCTAGGGGCTGGAAATAGAGGGAGAGCAAGCTTGATTGGGCAGTTCCATTTAGTAGTAGACAGGAGACTGTAAGCAACCCCAGAGAAAACGACTCTTTTGTAGGATTTACCTAAACCAGAGGAATCACCTTGATTTTTGTTGAAATATCTGAGATCTAGGTTCTAATAAGTTCCCTTGGAGGACTTCATTGTTTGTTTTCACATTAAAATGTGGAAAACGAGCACAATGGTTGGGACCCATCCTATACTCCCAACGTACTCTTAGGCTATTGTTCACATGGAGTGGCCCTGAAGAGCCAATTAAATAGTGTAGATTTCAGGGTTTATTTTAGATAGTCTCTGTAGCAGACGAAAGCCTGACCTTACCATCTTCCACAGGGATGCTTTTGTAGACTTATTCCCTACTCTCCATGCCAGAACACAGGAGAAGGGAGGTGGGCTGTGGCTGAGGAGCTCATCGTAGAAGTATTCCTCTCTTCCTTTAACCTTGTTCCACTTGCCTCGTTTCTTATACAGCCTCCTTCCAGGCCTCCTGAATTTGCTTGCAATCATATTACACTCTTGACTTACTTTCAGGTTCAGTGTCAGGCACTGACCGAGGTAATAAAATAGTATTTATCCTTTTTCCTGGCTCTTTGGGGAGCTGTTGATCTAGTTGGGGAGCATTTGCTGAATTTTAAGGTCACTCTGCATCGTGGGAGTCTGAGGAAGTTGTTTAAGAGGTAAAAGACAGTTGTTGGTTTTGCTTTTTACCTGTGAATCCAGAAGTATAATCTGATTCACTTTTAGTAGGCTGAAAAGCTCTCTCACAGGCAGAACTGCAGTTTCAGGAGATGCAGCTGAAAATACTATTCAGTAATATCATAGGAAAAGATCATAGGAATAACTACCATTTATCAAAGGCCTGTCTTCTGATAATAAACTTACATATATTAACTCTAACTCATAATAACCCTGTACAGTCAATCCTATTCCCATTTTACAGAGAGATAAAGTACTTGTGCTCAAAAATGTATTAAGTGATGAATACAGAGAGCTATCAGGTTTTAAAGCCTAAGAATTTTTTTTTTTTGTTTAACTAGGTCTTATATCCGGAATAAAACTCCTAGGTCTTGAGTAGCAGTCTTCATTTTTCCAAGATTCTCTTCACTGACAATTATAAATGATCTTTTTCTTTGTTCCTTTTACTTAAGCACAAATTTATTTGAGCCCTTTCAAAAACAATTGGTATTTGTGGATTTAAATGTTTTAATTTACCTTTCTATTAGGCAATAAACTTTAAAAAATGTACTCAGATATTTTCTTAAACAAGTAAAACACCAAGACTAATGAATTAAATTCAGCAAGAGTGAAATTAAATATTTGCTTTATGCTTCAACCCCAAGTTATGTTTTCCCTTCACACCCTACCCCTGTAAAATGTCATCATACATTTTCCTATAATGAGAAAAAAACAAATCCTGTAAGTGAAAAAAAAAAAAAAATTCAGTGTAGCCACAGCAGACTGTTAAAGGCCTAAGTGGAGCTTCAAATCCCAATGTTATATTCAAAAGGACACAGCTGAAGCCCTCCCAGTGGGTGACACATTGGGCCTTGACCCTGGGGGATGGCATTTTGATTTTGATTGCTTTTCTATTGAGAGTTTAAAGCCAGTCTCAGAATATTGTTTTCAAGGGATTTTTCTTGGCTAATGTTTGTGTAAAAATTATTTTTGTTCCTGCTAAAAGGCCTCTTTTCTACCAGAATTCAGAATAGAATATGACAAAGTTTTGGCTCCTGTCTGTGACGTTGCTGACAGTGATAACAAATACACTTTCCCAAACTTTATGGCATTTTAATAGGAAATTAAATGAAAGAAATCCATTTTACTAGTTTTTTTTCTTCATTAAAAATGATAACTTGTGGAAACAACATTTAACAATTGGTTTCTATAATTCTAGGGAGTGTGTTAGATGTTTTGGCAAATATTGGCTAACATTTATATTAATGCACTCATGGGGTCACTTTTTTAAGTTATAGAATTTGCCCCTTTAAAGATAATACCATGATTAGTTTCAAATATTTTGAACAGTTTTTTAAGGACATATATTCTCTCTCTCTCTTTTTTAGCAGAGTACTAAGGACCTGTATAATTTATCCAATTTATGATACAGGATTATGATTATCATTAGCATCATTTATTAAACTACATACCATACAGAGATATTTAGAAGAAGCCATTGGTATGTTCATAGCTGTTGGTACATATCCCTGCTGGACACGACATCTATATTTTTAAGTTTTTGTGTTTGATTTTTAGGGTTTCTTTGATTTTTAATCTTTTAGCATGACATTAAAGTTACCATTTTAACCATTTTTAAGTGTATAGTCTGTAGCATTAAGTAAATTCATATTATTCTGCAAAGTATCACTACCATTCATCTACAGAGCTTTCTCCCCTTCCTAAACTGAAGCCCATTAAACACTAACCTCCCCCTTCCTCCCTCTTTCCATTCCCTGGCAATCACCATTCATTCTACTGTCTCTATGCATTTGACTACTCTGGGGACTTCACATAGGGGGACTCATATAATATTGTCCTCTTTTGAACGGCTTATTTCACCTAACACAATGTTTTGAAGGTTCATCAATGTTACAACATGTGTCAGAATTTCTTTCCTTTAGAAGGCTGAATCGTAATGCGTTAGATTTATTTTTTTTTAAATTTTTATTTTTTGTTTAATGCTTATTCCATTTCACAGCACTGTGTTGGTTCTGCCATACATTGACATGAATCAGCCACAGGTGTGGACGATCTCCCCATGTTAAAGCCCCCTCCCACCTCCCTTCCCTGCCCATCCCCCCGGTTCATCCCATACACCGGCCCCAAGCATCCTGTATCCTGTATTGAACATAGACTGGTGCTTCATCTCCCATATGATTGTATACATGTTTCATTGTCATTCTCCCAGATCTTCCCACCCTCTCCCTCTCCCTCTGAAGCCAACAGTCCGTTCTATACCTCTGTGTCTCTTATATTGTCTCACTTTCGGGGTCATCATTACTGTCTTCTAAATTCCATATATATGTGTCAGTATACTGTACTGGTGTTTTTCTTTCTGGCTTACTTCACTCTGTATAATCGGCTCCAGTTTCATATACCACATTTTGTTTACTCATTCATTTGTCGATGGATACCTGTGTTGCTTACACCTTTCAGCTATTGTGAATAATGTTGCTATGAATATTGTTGTGCAAATATCTGTTCATGTCCCTGCTTTTGCTTCTTTTCAACCTATTCACAGAAGTGAATATAGTTTCTATGGCTAGTTCTATGTTTAATTTTTTTGTGGTATCTTATTCTTACAGTTTTGACCTCTCACTGCCTTTTTATTATTCCTATTTTCAAGAAACTTTACGTAAATAGTTACACCTCTTTCTAGTTTGCTGTTTATTTTCTCTTAGCTGAAGAGGGATTTAGCTAACTTCTTTACAATTGTGCTAGAACAGAGGTAAACAGACTCTGAGCGACATTTAATTAAAGTTCATCAGCTTTAGAATGTATATTTTATCACTGAAAAGTTCTTTTATGTGCATTCAAAGTATATAACTGAAAATGTTACCAATGGCATTTTAGATAAGACAGTAGAAGTGGTGACTTCTAGATAAGTAAGATGCTATAGTTACTTGAATTAAGATGTCTTAATGAAATTAAAAGATGCTTACTCCTTGGAAGGAAAGTTATGACCAAACTAGACAGCATATTCAAAAGCAGAGATGTTTCTTTGCCAACAAATGTCCATCTAGTCAAGGCTATGGTTTTTCCTGTGGTCATGTATGGATGTGAAAGTTGGACTGTGAAGAAAGCTGAGCACTGAAAAATTGATGCTTTTGAACTGTGGTGTTGGAGAAGACTCTTGAGAGTCCCTTGGACTGCAAGGAGATCCAACCAGCCCATTCTGAAGGAGACCAACCCTGGGATTTCTTTGAAAGGAATGATGCTAAAGCTGAAACTCCAGTACTTTGGCCACCTCATGCGAAGAGTTGACTCATTGGAAAAGACCCTGATGCTGGGAGGGATTGGGGGCAGGAGAAGGGGACGACCAAGGATGAGATGGCTGGTTGGCATCACCGACTTGATGGATGTGAGTTTGAGTGAACTCTGGGAGTTGGTGATGGACAGGGAGGCCTGGCATGCTGCGATTCATGGGGTTGCAAAGAATCAGACACGACTGAGCAACTGAACTGAGCTGACTGGTGCAAGCCATGATATATAAGAGTTTAGAGAATTTCTTAATGGTATGATCTTCATCCTCAGACTTTTGAGAAATTACCATTACTAACCATTGCAGCATTTCGGCAAATGATCTTACTTGAGTCCTTGCCTTTTCTATGGAAGCCAGACCTACCCAGGCAGTTACTTCATACTCCAGCTCAGATCAGGACATTTATCTTGGCTCCTGGTTATTTTCCTTTACTACCACACTCCCACTCACGTTCTGGGTCCGTGTTTCCATCCAAAGTCTCTTGGATTCTAACCCATTTGGCTTTATTTCTTATTTCCACTTGCCTCTCATACTTGATGACAGAGAAAAACAGACCTCTGCAAAATAGTACAGGAAGAATTATCATTATCTTCATTAGACACTTCATAGAAAGCAAAACCAAAATAAAAAAAGTCTTCCTTCTCCTGAAATGGAGAAGCTACTTTTTTGAGGAGTAATCATAGAAAATCAGCATGTCCCTTCCCCCTTTATTCATTCAATGACCACTTATTTACCTTAAAGAGCTTATTAGACATTGCTAGGTTCTGTGCCCACAAAAAATATGATCACCTCTATTCCTAAGTAGTTCATAGTTTCTTGGAGAAAAGCTGACTGGTGCAAGCCATGATATATAAGAGTTTAGAGAATTTCTTAATGGTATGATCTTCATCCTCAGACTTTTGAGAAATTACCATTACTAACCATTGCAGCATTTCGGCAAATGATCTTACTTGAGTCCTTGCCTTTTCTATGGAAGCCAGACCTACCCAGGCAGTTACTTCATACTCCAGCTCAGATCAGGACATTTATCTTGGCTCCTGGTTATTTTCCTTTACTACCACACTCCCACTCACGTTCTGGGTCCGTGTTTCCATCCAAAGTCTCTTGGATTCTAACCCATTTGGCTTTATTTCTTATTTCCACTTGCCTCTCATACTTGATGACAGAGAAAAACAGACCTCTGCAAAATAGTACAGGAAGAATTATCATTATCTTCATTAGACACTTCATAGAAAGCAAAACCAAAATAAAAAAAGTCTTCCTTCTCCTGAAATGGAGAAGCTACTTTTTTGAGGAGTAATCATAGAAAATCAGCATGTCCCTTCCCCCTTTATTCATTCAATGACCACTTATTTACCTTAAAGAGCTTATTAGACATTGCTAGGTTCTGTGCCCACAAAAAATATGATCACCTCTATTCCTAAGTAGTTCATAGTTTCTTGGAGAAAGCACACATATTTAAAATAATGATAATGCAGTATGAACAACACCAAAGTAGAGATGCACTTAGCTTCTCTGAAATGTATTAATGTAAGTAGTGAGGGGAGTAGACAGAGAAGATTGAACCATAAGAAGCAATGCTGAAATGGAGTCTCAAAGAATTTGTTTTCTTGGTATGAAAGGAAATTCAGAGCAGTTCCAGGTAGGAAGGGTCAATATGTGCAAAAAGCATCAAGTTGTCAAGAAATATGGCACAGTCAAGGAATCATTAGTTGTTTGACACAAGGTAATTTGGAGATGAAATAGAGCAGTTAACAAAAGCTTGAGGAGAATGAGAGCTTCAGCTGGAGTCAGAAAGAAGCATCTCTGCACCTGTGCCCAGTTAACAATTAAAAGGTAATATGAAAATATCACAGGGTGCAAACAGCTGCTGTATAAGACTTCATATTAGAATAGTACATTACCATGTGTAAAATAGAGCTGATGGGAACCTCTCATAAGCACAGGAAGCTGAGCTCAGTGCTCTGTGATGACCTAGAGAGTGGGATGGGGATCCAAGAGGAAGGGGATATATGTATACATTTAACTGATTCACTTCACCGTACAGCAGAAACTAACACAACATTGTAAAGCAATTATACTGTAACAACAAACAAATAGAATAGCTGTAAGTCTTGGGAGTCCTATATCACTGCATCCTTTGATCTTTGTTGTGGAATGCAGGATCTAGTTCCCTGACCAGGAATCAACCCGGGGCCCTCTGCATTGGGAGCCCCAAGTCTTACACACAGGGCCACCAGGGAAGTCCCTTGCACCCTTTGATCTTTGGAACTGGGACCTCTCAGGTTCCCCTTTATAGTATGCCCAGCTCCAGGTACTTCATCCAATGCTGACTCTGAGCAATACGGTATTGCTTAGTTTAGTTCAATTCAGTCGCTCAATCGTGTCTGACTCTTTGCAACCCCGTGAATCACAGCATGCCAGGCCTCCCTGTCCATCACCAACTCCCAGAGTTCACTTAAACTCATGTCCATCAAGTCAGTGATGCCATCCAGCCATCTCATCCTCTATCATCCCCTTCTCCTCCTTCCCCCAATCCCTCCGAGCATTGCTTAGTTACTTATCATTAATTTAGCTTCACTTTCTTCTGATTTTTTCAGTGTAAGAGTGGCTTTGGATTAGTTTCTCAGCCCAATTGGTGACCTCACTCCAACTTTTTATATGAGGTATAAAAAGTCTTCTTAATACAGAATCCCAGAGATAAACTTGCTTACCCTCAGGAACTCCAAATGCCATCCCCTGGTAGAAAGGGATGCATTAACATTCTCTGGTAGGCTGGGGTATCCACTGGGAATTCTAAATGTGATTGTCATTCCTTCACCTATCATGGGAAGGACTGCAGAAGTACATGGAAAGAGGCCCAGAGCCTCAGAAGTGAGGGAGGATTTTCTCCTTCCAACACTCTGCTCAACTTACTATAGGACTAGCAGCTTTATCTTTCCCTCTAATCCTCCAAAGGACTTGTTATGCCTTGAATCATAGTTCTCATGATCCATCCTGCTATCCAGTTACACACCAGAATACTATCCCTATCTCAGCTTTCTTTTCTTGTTTTCTATTTAAACTTCCCCCTATTACCTTCTGGTTTGTCTCAGCTTCATAACCTGTCAACAAAGCCTAACAGCCAAATATTGTTTATGATGGGCGATTTCATTCAATATAAGCTCTTATTCCTTTAGAGGGAAGATCATGGTATGTATGATTCATCAGGATACCAAAACATGGTTTCCTTTGGCTAGCTGTTATTTAACTTGTCTGATATTCGAATTCATGTCTTTGAAATTTCAGAGTTGAGCTAGATGATCCCTAGGATCTAGGAGACTGTTTTATCCTATGACACTGTAGTAGCTTGAAATGTTGGTTCTGGATCTTCACCCCCTCCTATATCCACTAGGCATAGTTTCATTATGAATAGAGAATATTTCCTTACCCCTTGATTTCAGAATTGGCCATGTGACTTCCTGAGAAAAGGAACAGAAGTTACAGTATACCAGTTCTGCATGTTGAGAAGCTTCCTTCTTCGAGTTGGCCAAAATTTTATTCAAGTTTTTCCTTCAACAGCTTATGGAAAAACCCAAAGAAACTTTTTTGCCAACCCAATATTTCTGCCATTGTTGTGATAATAGTTTTCCCTGGGTAACCTGCCAGTCCCAAGAGGAAGCAGAGAGATATGTGGCATATAACCTTACACAAGCCACTGCTGTCTGAAGTTGAGCCTTCTCAGCCACTTGACATTTGTGAACAAGAAGTCAATGCTTATTGCTGTGTGTCATTGAGATTTTGAAGTTGTTATGAAGTGTTATTATGGGGATAGCTAACAACTTCAGCCTCCATGGTAGGAATGTTTTCCATGTAGTAGACTTGGTAAGTACTGATTGAATGATATTATTACTGAGAATTATTTCACTGTATTTGTTTCACATGAAACACAAGGATTAAAGTAAAATGTCTTCTCGATTACAAATATTATCTATCCAAAGGGCAGTGGCCAGGGATTCTTAAAGCTTTGCTATAAAGGAAAGTGGAATAGTAAAAATATATTTTGCTAGACATTTCCTAAAGTACTGTTACTCCTGCAACCACACCCAACCCCATGTCTAACCAGTACATATCTGTCACCAATTCTTAGAGACTCCACTCCATGCAAGGCCCTTCAGAAGCTTCTCTAGTGACTTTGTAATTTTCCCAGCTGGTTGTATTGGGCCATTCTGACCTAGCTCATCTGTGGGAGAAAAGAGAGGCTACTAAAGAGATGAAGGCTTTTAATGAGACTCTTTCACTGGAGTCTTCACAAATTAGGTCAGTTACAATCTGATAAAAGCAAGAGTTAGTCTGCAGTGGATAATTAGGAAATTGCACTGAGATAGAGGACAGCCTCTTCAAAATGACTTCTAATACCTACATGAGGTTTTTTTTTTTTTTAAGCAAGTGACAATGCTGAATAACCAGAGTTGTTTAGAAGCTGTAGTGGTACAAGGAGGCTAGGTATTAGAGATCATGGAAGAGACATCTTGAATGTGAGTTCCATTCAGACCAAGGATCTGAGAAAAGATGTACCTGATTCTTTGAAGTGCCCTTCAAGGAGAAAAGGGTATTGTCACAGGTGTGTTTAGCAACAAGGATGCTGAAACTCAGAAAAGAGAAGAAATTGGCAGAAATTCTCCCTACACCAATCAGTAACATACTGGCTACTTTCTACATTACAATGCAAATAAAGTACTTTTTTAAATTGATCAGCTATAAGATCTGTACTATACTAAAAGATCAAAGGATGATTGAATATTATAAAAACTACTACTAGTAATAAATATGATTTCACAAGTTCTTATGATTTTCAATCTTTATTATTTCATTTATTTTTCTTAATTTTACTGTGATTATAATATATATTTTTCCATTTTTCAGATGAGGAAACTGAAGTCCAAGGGGGAAAAAAAGTTATTTTCTTTCACATTCACAGGAACAGAAACATCAAACATGAGCACTAGCTTTTAGAAAAGGAAGTTTTCTCAGGATAGCTGGTTGGAAAAATGATATGTGGGAGATGAGAACAAAACAAGTGGCGTAAGGTCACTAGGAGAGGGAAGACTTGACTATGAAGGGTCTAGAGGGGGAGTCTCAAACTTTTTCTGTAGAGGGTTTCAAGAACTGCATGATCTCTGATGCAGCTACGCAACTGTGCCATGCAGTACGAAAGCAGTCACAAAAATGGGTACTCCAATGGACATGGATGGTTGCAATGAAACATATGCTCAGATGCTCAGTCATGTCTAACTCTTTGTGACCCTGTGAACTGTAAACCACCAGACTCCCCTGTCCATGGGATCCTCCAGGTAAGAATACTGGAGTGGATTGCCATGCCCTCCTCCAGGGGATCTTCCCGACCCAGGGACTGAACCTGTGTCTCCTGTGACTCTTGCATTGCAGCCAGATTATTTACCACTGAGCTACTGGGGAAGCCCAAAGCATCATATGTGGACACCTAAATTTGAATTCATCATAATTTTAATATCACAGAGTATTATTATTTTCACTTTATTATTTTTTTTAATACTTTATTCTATCTTACAATACTGTATTGGTTTTGCCATACATTGACATGAATCAGCCACAGGTGTACACAATCTCAACAAAAATATAAAGCCAATTTTAGGATGCAGGATGCACAGAAACATGTGGCAGGCTCAACTTGTCTTGTGATTTGCAGTTTTATGACTCCTGATCTAGTGTCTAGCAGTACATTTGTGTGTGTGTGTGTGTGTGTGTGTATATATATATATATATTTAAGTAAGTAAGTAAAGTCGCTCAGTCATGTCCAGCTCTTTGCGACCCCATGGACTGTAGCCTACCAGGCTCCTCCCTCCATGGGATTTTCCAGGCAAGAGTATTGGAGTGGGTTGCCATTTCCTTCTCCAGAGGATCTTCCCAACCCAGGGACTGAACCTGGGTCTCCTGCATTCCAGGCAGACACTTTAACCTCTGAGCCACCAGGGAAGCCCATATATTTAATGAGTGAATTAATTAAATTTCTGTAGTAGGAAGTGGAAAGTACATTGTCACTGAATACTAGTTAAACAGGGAAATAAATAGAAACTACATTTTGTATCCGTGTCAGAATCAGTAGAAGATATGGGTATGATGTGCTGTTATATCCTACAGAATAATTTTTGATCTTTACTAAAAGCCTTGATGAAAACTTTGAGATCTCCATAATCTTTTATTTTAAATATATATATATATATTTAAGTAAGTAAGTAAAGTCGCTCAGTCATGTCCAGCTCTTTGCGACCCCATGGACTGTAGCCTACCAGGCTCCTCCCTCCATGGGATTTTCCAGGCAAGAGTATTGGAGTGGGTTGCCATTTCCTTCTCCAGAGGATCTTCCCAACCCAGGGACTGAACCTGGGTCTCCTGCATTCCAGGCAGACACTTTAACCTCTGAGCCACCAGGGAAGCCCATATATTTAATGAGTGAATTAATTAAATTTCTGTAGTAGGAAGTGGAAAGTACATTGTCACTGAATACTAGTTAAACAGGGAAATAAATAGAAACTACATTTTGTATCCGTGTCAGAATCAGTAGAAGATATGGGTATGATGTGCTGTTATATCCTACAGAATAATTTTTGATCTTTACTAAAAGTCTTGATGAAAACTTTGAGATCTCCATAATCTTTTATTTTAATATATTTTACTTTTATAAATATTGTTGATGTGGACTATTTAAAAAGTCTTTTCTGAATTTGTTCCAATATTGCTTCCGTTGTTTATGTTCTGGCTTTTTTTCTCTGCAAGCCATGTGGGATCTCAGCTCCCCATCCAGGGATCTAACCTGCAGCCCCCCTGCCCTGGAAGATAAAGTCTTAATCGCTGGACCACCAGGGAAGTTCCTGAGATTTCCTAAATCTTTGTGTACTTTGGTTTTCTCCTAATGTAATGTGGATAATAAGAATACTTACTCTCTGCCTCAGGTTCTCTGAGACTACTGTGTTAGTTGCTCAGTAGTGTCTGACTGTTTGTGACCCCATGGACTTCCTCTTCCATGGAATTCTCCAGGCAAGAATACTGGAGTGGGTAGTCATTCCCTTTTTCAGGGCATCTTCTTGATCCAGGAATCAAACCTGGGTCTCCTGCATTGCAGGCAGATTCTTTACTGTCTGAGCCATCAGGGAATGACAGGACTCAGGATGTGCTCGTCCTCACAGCTATAACTTACTCTGGTAAAAAGACACAAACTGAAATCCTAAAGGGAAAAGGCACATGGCACAAAGTCTAGGAAAACCAGGCACGAGCTTCCATTTCTGTCTTCTAGTGGAGTCAACAGGACGTGCTTAATTCTCTCAACAGTGAGTTACAACAACACGTGTGAGAAGTCGCCCTCTGGGGAAGTGCGTAAGAGCCTCAATACCTAGGCTTTTAACTCAGGTTAACATCACATGTAGATGTCCTCAGCCTGGCATGCATCAAGCTCCAGACACCCAGAAGGAAAGCAGATGTTCAACATAAACAGTATTGCGTAAACAATTTAGGCACAAAGAGCTACTCTTACCAATTCTGGAAATAGTGGGAATCCTCCTAAAATCCAAGTTCCTAGATGCCAGTCAAGGGTGAAACTTATAGGTAGACCTTTCAGAGAATAACAGTCAAGAAGATGCCTAGTAAACTCTTTTTCGCATACTCTCCCAAAGTGGGGAGGATTATATGAAATAATGTATTATGCTTAAATTATGCTTGGCAGAGAATGAACCCACAAAAAAAGCATATTTAACTCCCAGCAGACTGACAAGGAGGCAAAGAGGGATAAAGAGAAAGTTTCACAGAGTTGCAGATATGGCAGGATCTTTTCTGGATATATATGTGTGTTATGAATTATTACACACCTATATAACCACATGGGAAAATGTCATTAATTCCACCTGTCAAGCTGTAGCAATTAAGATATGACCTTCCTAGGAATCTCTTGAGCATTATGCCTTATTGCCTAGATACTTAGGTTCACACACAAGAGACAGTGTCGTCCGGATGTACAGAATTCCTGTGATAGTAGAGGATACTCATGCCCCATGGACTTCTATAAATTTGAAGATTTGTTTGAAATTAATGAAGAAGAAGGGGCCTCTTGCTCTAAATTTCCACTGAAGGGAACATCCACATCATTGTACAATAGTAATTGACAAGTTTACTTCTGTGGGCTCTTTCAGTCTATGTGCCTTTCTCTCTACCAAGGAAAGCTGAATATGGAATGGCCCTGCTACTGGCTCAGTCATTGTATTGCTCATAACTGGCACCAAGAAAGGATACAAATGTACTGTTACACACTTATTGTGCTTTGTATGAGGGAGTAAGCCAGTACATTGTTTTGTGCTATAGAAAGTCCATTGATTCTAAATTGACTCATTAAAGGCCCAAGATATCAAAGTTCTTCCTTTATTCTATTGTGATATTCTAATCCTCAATTACCCGCCAAGACATTTTCCAATTTATGGCTACATTAGATGCTAATTTTTGATATCAGGCAGATGTTCTCCTGCCATCAGAATATTTTCTATCATGTTAAAATTTTTTTAGACAATAGAAAATGCTTTAGAAAGTAAAATATTTAAAAATAAATCTTTGGCATAAAATACCATACAAATCATTAACAAGATAGAAGAGGCTTATAGTTTTATTTATTTATTTTGATTATCCACACTCCTGATGCTGATCTTTGAGTCGACCATGAGTTTTTTCTAAAAACATGTATTCTTAAAGGAAAATAAAAGTTCTGTTCTTTACACTTAATAAACCAGTTATCCTTTAATAACAGAGATATAACTTAAGATTACATTAGTATTTGCAATGAACAGTTTTTCCTTCTTTGGTCAGCTAATGAACCTCCTAAATGTTGAGAAATTGGTACCAAACTAAAGATCATCAGCTCTCTAATAATCCAGTGCATTTCTGACAAAAATATTAATTTCCAAACCTTCACTGCTTCTTAGAAGGCAGAGCTTTAAGCCACTGCAGTGTTACCTCTCAGAAAGATAGCAATATGGTCCTCCTGTCCTGGATGAGATTTTGTGCTGTTTTGCTAAATAACAATTGTGTTCTAGATTGCTAATTATTTTCTTTTTAAGAGCCTGCTTTAATTATTCAAGGACTTTTAAAAAATCCACTTGAGTGAAGACTCAATAACATAGCCACTGCTAATTCTATGATGTACAATTTAACGTAGTTTACATGCTTCTTCATCATCTTAAATCTCTTACTGAATTGTCGGCAAGGAAATCTAATTATCAGAAAAGTAATATTTGATTAGACAATGAAGAGAATAAATTATTTATCCAATTCTTAGACTATACTCGACTTACGAAATAGTTCAAAAACCAGTCAAGACAGCTTGGATACAGCCAATAATGCTTATAGAAATAACTACTTGTTCCTGACATGCACAGAATGACAGAAGCAATGCAATTTGAAAAATTAAGAGCAATAAGCAATAAATCTTTTGTAACCGGATAGGGCATCCTTTATGCAGAGGCCTGCACACACATATCATTTAATTTGAAAATTTCAGTTATGAACTCATTATATTTAGCAACTTACATTTTAAGTGGGAAGTAGATCCAGATTTTAACCTTGTGACATTGTTCTGAGATTGGTCTAGGGACTTGGAGTCTTGCTTGTCAAGGGAGTAGGGAAG
Source organism: Madoqua kirkii (assembly GCA_006408675.1). Lineage (NCBI taxonomy): Eukaryota > Metazoa > Chordata > Mammalia > Artiodactyla > Bovidae > Madoqua > Madoqua kirkii. Next base: position 20,076 of record SJYC01007152.1, read on the forward strand.
GAAATCTGATCATCATTCAAGCCCAGCTATATAGCGAGGGTAACAGGAAGTAAGGCAATGTGAAATGCATGTGCCCTTGGGTGTAAGAAAATAAATTATATTTTAGCTTTACTGACAAATAGTTCTATATGTATAATAGGAAAGGTCATTTTTGGGTTTGACAAATGAACATATCGGTATTTAGCCTGGGTTATAACTGACATATTAAATCCCATAGGCAAATTGAAGGTCAATTTCAATACCAAAACCTTGGTTAGTGAAGTAGAGAGTGGTTTCATTTATCTTCAAAGATGTACTTAATGAAGTGTTCCTACCTTATTGATTTAACTAGATTCAAGATCAAACTCATTTTATTAAAGTCTATGTAGGTTTGTTGCAAATGTTCACTTAGTTATCCAATTAAAATCTGACATTAGGTTATCTGTCACTCTCAGCATGAACACGCAAGACTTGCTTTTACCTAGAAAGTCCACTTTAAGGAACATATCCTGATATGCTTGCACGTAAGATGTTTCAGTATTTGCAGTAGTAAATGACCTAAATGTGTAGCAGGAGAGATCTGTTTAAATAGTTCATGGTACAATGAAGTACTCTGGCAGAATTAAAAAATACTTAGACAGCTCTATATGTCCAATGTGGAATGATTTTCATAATATTTTAAGTGAAAACTATTATGCAGAATTTTCCACAGTTTATTGTGATCCACACAGTCAAAGGCTTTGGCATAGTCAATAAAATAGAAGCAGATGTTTCTCTGGAACTCTCTTGCTTTTTCGATGATCCAGTGGATGTTGGCAATTTGATCTCTGGTTCCTCTGCCTTTTCTAAACCAGCTTGAACATCTGGGAGGGATTGGGGGCAGGAGGAAAAGGGAACGACAGAGGATGGGATGGCTGGATGGCATCACCGACTAGATAGACGTGAGTCTGAGTGAACTCTGGGAGATGGTGATGGACAGGGAGGCCTGGTGTGCTGCGATTCATGGGATCACAGAGTAGGACATGACTGAGTGACTGAACTGAACTGATTATGCAGAAATCTGCATTATATTTAGCCATTTGTGTTCAAGTCTATTTCAACACTTATGTATGAATATATATATGCTCAGAATGCATAGAATATCTTTAGAAAAATACGTGGTTATTGGTAACAATTATTAGCCCTTGGGAGGTGAGAAGTTGTTGAAGACCAAGGAAGACAGGGAGATTGAAATTTCACCCTATATGTTATTTTAGCTCTTTTGACTTTTGTAATGTGTATGTATTATCTATTCAAAATATTGTTTTAAGAAAATTTACCTGCCTAGGAAGAGCAAATGGACTTGTCACCTGTTCTCCAGAATACTTTCTTCATATTTTTATCACCTCATTTACCAAACTGTCTCCTGTTAAAGATTTTTCTGTTGAATCCCCTTGCTAGTGTGTGAGCCTCTTAAGCCTAGAATTGTTTTATGCATTTTAGCACACTCAGGATCTACACCATCTGGCATGTGGTAGGGGTTCAATAATGTCTGAATGAAGGTATGAATTTTTATATGCCTTGGTTCTCTTCAGTTGCTGTTTTCAATTTTTATTTTATTGTTTTATGATAATTTGTAAGCAAAGTTGGAGGAGGAAATGGCAACCCACTCCAGTATTCTTGCTTGGGAAATCCCATGGACAGAGGAACCTGGCAGGCTAAAGTCCATGGGGTGGCAAAAGAGTCGGACATGAGCAGCTAAACAACAACATAAAGTAATAGCCTTAACTTGTATAGTACGAAAGCATATACCAAAAAGCAGAAGTCTTCTGTGCCCATTCTGGCCCTTTTTGTAGAGAAAGCCACTCTTCCTTTTAACTATATCTTCTGATATTTACCTCCATATCTCTAAATAATAACCTTATACTAATGCTTACTGATTGGTGAGTTTCAGTCACCATCTGATGATTTCTTGGTATATACTTGAGGACTACTTACTCACTGACTCCTACTGATTCCCATCTCCACCCCCTTTTCTCATTATAATTATATTACTCTCTTCAGTTAAATCAATTAGTTGCTATTTACATTCCTATGATTGCTGCTGTTGCTGCAGCTAAGTTGCCTCAGCCATATTCAACTCTGTGTGACCCCATAGACAGCAGCCCACCAGGCTCCCCTGTCCCTGGTATTCTCCAGGCAAGAACACTGGAGTGGGTTGCCATTTCCTTCTCCAATGCGTGAAAGTGAAAAATGAAAGTGAAGTTGCTCAGTCATGTCCAACTCTTCATGACCCCATGGACTACAGCCTACCAGGCTCCTCTGTCCATGGGATTCCTGACTAGGTAGCTAGTTTTTACTATGGAGTTAAGTAATGATATTGTTATATTTTACACAGTTTTTATTTTTTACTAAAGTTAAATTTTTTAGTTTGCAGTTTTAAAATTTTTTCTTTATGCTTATGGATATTATATTCCAAAAGCAAAGATTTTGTCATTTTCTTATAATAATTTTTCTAAATTGTTCACAGTTCCAAATAGTGCACCAGATCCATTTCCCCCTGGACACCTCAATCCTGAGCCTTTCAACCTCCTGCCCTAGAATGGATTACTCTCTAGATTTGATGTGCAGCTGTCATCTGAACTTATGCTCTCTGACCCTGTGTAGAATTTCCTATATCCTGGATAATAAGCCCATATCTTCCATGATATTCCATGGTGATAATGATATTTGGCACTGTTTACGTGCATGGACTCACTGAGTGCTTGTGAGGTAGGTTCTATTATTATCTCCATTTTACAGATGAAGAAATTAAGGTATATAACAGTTAACAATTTTCATAATGACACACAGCTATTCAAATCCAGGATTCTGATTCCAGGATCTATGCCTTGTATCATTTTAATCCGCTGCCTCTCATTCTCAAGATATGTCTTAACAACATATTATAGAGTATTTAGAGGGTGCATGTCACCTCTAAATACTTTTTGAATCCCTGCATGTCAGAAAATGTCATTATATTATGCACATGATTGATTGATATATTAACTAAGTATAGAATTTTGTTTTAACTCAGAATTTTGGAAGTATTATCATTTAGCATCAATGTTTCTTTTAAGAAATAAAATGCCACTGACTCCATGTGTATAACCTGTTTGTAAATAATCTCTGTAACCCCTTAGAAACTCCTGTTTAGCTCTTGAGTTTTGAACTCTGATGATGATTTCCCTTCATTCATTCATTTTTTGGGGGGGGGTAATTAGTGGCCCTTTCAATCTATAAATTTTATGTTTTGGGGCCTCTGAATTTTTCCTTTATTTATTTATTTATTCTTTTTACTACTTTCTTCCCTGTTCTTTTAATTTAACTCATTGTTCATAAAAAGTTTTATTAGTCTGTGTCCTTAGAGATTCCTTTTCTTGTTTGTCTGAGTCCTTCTCTTTCATGCCGGAGGCTTTGTTCAAATGTCCGATGATCTTGATGTCCCTTAATATTTAAGAGTGAAGGAACAGATAGAGATTTATTGGAAGTTCGATGATGATGATGATCATGATGCTGATATGTCTTGAATGGGGCTTAGGGATGAAGTTTACCGACTCTTGGCATTTACTCCAAGGTGCTCAGTCTATTCACTAAGGTAGATGCCTCTCATGGTGGTTTTGTGGAAGAAAAATTTTTTTTTCAAAAGCTCTGCAGGTTATCTGGAGAATATTCTCATCTTTTGTCTGTTTAGACTTCTGACACTAAGGGGATTGGGTCAGTAAGGGAGCTGGGATTTCCACTGTTGAGTGACATTTACCCACCTTCAGTCTCCACCATATACATGCTCTTTCCTGAATAAATTTCTCCAGAGCATAACGCTTTCTTATTCTTCCACTGAGGGAAGGAATCCTTGCCCAGTTGAATGAGGGAGGAAGAGACCTAACTACTCTGATTCATAGACTTTTGATTAATGCTCTCCTCATATCCAACTTGTCTCCTCATTGCTCCTTCCATGATTCTTGCACTTCTAAATCTTATACTTTTTCAGAGTTCTTTGGAATGATTGTCTTTTTTTTTTTTTTTTTTCAGTATCCTCTCTTCAGGACCTTGGGTTTCAGCTCCCTCTGCTCTTTTAAGGTATTTATAATTAATTAATTCATTTACTTTTAATCTTCCAGATATGTATTGATATCTCAGTTTTCTTTCATATTCTCATCATTATTATAGTTTTTAAATCTCTCATTCTTTAGGTTGGGATGGGAATAGAGATCAGCACATATATTTAGTATAAATCATTTCACATCATGTATTTTAAAATGATGTCTTGGCTAGCAGAGTCATTAGAGCTACTGGTCTGGTTCACACAGAGGTCATTGTTGAACTCTTTCCAAACTAGCTCTTATCAGCCCATTATCACTTTTGGCCCCATTATTCTCATTCTTCATCTCACTCAAGAGAAGCAAGGTATTTAAGAAGATAGAAACTGTGGATAAATTCTGCTGGTGTCTATAACCTTTCAGTTAAGTAAAAGAATATGGTAGGTGAATTTATGACTCACATCGCTGACAAAAGTAATGAAAACAACATATGTTCTAATACAAAAAGAACATCTTCCTACCAAAATGATATATTAGTATGGCACAGATAAAATTACACCCTAATTTCTCATCACTTGCTATTTCACTGATGGTACATTAAAAAAAATTATCACAGTTTTATAAAAATGAAACTATAGTAAAAATTTTATGATACCTATGCTTTTTCTTCCCATGTTGCTAGATTTAATTATGAAATTTGTAAGCATTTTTAGTTGCGCTTTTTCTGTCCAGTAACAAATTTCTTATACATTTGAAAGTACTTTTCTATGAAATATTTAACAATTTTGTGACCCTTAAAACATGTGCATAGTATTTTAATATCAAATTCTTATTAAAGTTTTCATTCAATGTGGAGACTACAACACTTTAGAAGATTAGAAAAAGTGAACATGAAAGAGAGCAGTATTTGTTTTAAGTGTTGGCTAATGAGATTGAAGGAGAAAGATGAAAGAAATGAGTTTCATTTTGTGTCTATAGAAGGATGAGGGGAGAAAGGAAGGAAAATCTTAATTGGTTAGGTTTTTTTAAAATTCAAGGTCTTGATTTTGTGGGATAGGAAAATTTGGGGCTTAAAAACTCTTAGCCAACTTCATAGCAGAGATATATTTTCAAATTGAATTGAGGGGAAAGGTCTTTTGAGGTTAGTAAGAGGCATCCATAAGTGAGCTGAGACAGCAGCTTTTACCCCAGGCTATTTCAAAAATCAAGAGCAGAGCTAAGAATAGAGGTTCGTAATGGCCAGTCCAGTTTTCCAACCACAGGCACATGCCCTCTGGTCCCCAAGTCTGCTTAGAGCATCATTTTAGAATGTGCAGTGGTTGAATATCTCTAAAGAGACTGTGAGTCACTTCCATGCTCAACCACAATTTTTTTTTTAAATTCCCCTGGTTGATTATTAGATTGAAAGGAAAGCTGAGGCATAGACCAAGGACAAGGTTTCTGATTCAAGAAGGTGAATAGAGAATTCAGTACATGTCAAATCCTCTCCCATCTGGTCCAAACTCATTAAAAAATACTGGATAAATACTTATAAAAATTTAGAAAACACATAAATATTTCAAACTCTGGAAAAGGGAAATCTCCAGAGACCACAGGTAGAAATGCTGTTTTAAAAAGAGAGAAATCTATGGGAATAAGTAGGAACTGAACTTCAGAAACATTAAATAGCCTGAGTTTCCCTAACAGAGCCGCAATACTGGGCACCACACCACCGATGCTGGGCCTCCATGAAACTACTTCGGATTTACACAGATGATGATCTCTTGGGTTCCAGAAAAGACTTAGCAATCTACACTTCCCAACACAGGAATCATTGACCAATCTGAAAAAAATTAAAGCAAATACTTTTAATATCTTTTAAAAGATAAAGAATTGAATGGGAACACCAGAAAAGTACAGGGGATAATAAAACAAGAAATAGTGAAACAAAAAGCAGGTGTATTGAAAATTGCCATTAAAGTTCTTAGAGCTTAGTAAAACAGTTATTGAAATAAAAAGGAATGCAGTTATATTCATTAACAGTACACTGGCAACAGTTGTGAGAAGAGGCTAGTGAACTAGAAGAATGTAGCCCAAAGATATAGAAAAGAAAATGTGAATGAAGACTTAGGAGACACAGATTTGGAAAGTCCATCATACATGCGCTGCAAATTCAGAAAGGAGGAAATATAGAAAATGAAAGAGAAATAGAGCTTTAAAAGATTATGGTTGAAAATTCCCCCAAATATAAGACATACATCTAGAACTGGAAGCAACTTTTGGGTACTGAGCTAGAAAAAGGGCCAGCAAGGCTAAATGAAAAATTTTTGAAAGTAGAGACTGGAAATAAATATGATTTTACCCATGCTTTTTAAAAAATTTCATGGTTTCAACTCTATTTTTAGCATGTGTTTAGAGCAATGCCTGTAGCACAGTTGCTAATAAAACATTAATATTAAAGTTTTGTCACTGATTTTGTTGAGTTCCCAAGGATTTAAGAAGCCTAATTCTCTTTGACAGGACAAGTATCCAAAGAGGAAGGTAACTCTGAAAGTGAATGCTATAATGATTGGGAAAAAAGGAAGCCCGGGGAAAACCAAACCTGATGGTGGTTAATGCCAACGCACAAGTCAGAGAAGCTTAGCGCCAATAATGCAAAGAAGGCAATGGCACCCCACTCCAGTACTCTTGCCTGGAAAATCCCATGGGCGGAGGAGCCTGGTGGGCTGCAGTCCATAGGGTGGCGAAGAGTCAGACACGATTGAGCGACTTCACTTTCACTTTTCACTTTCACTTTTCACTTTCATGCATTGGAGAAGGACATGACAACCCACTCCAGTGTTCTTGCCTGGAGAATCCCAGGGATGGGGGAGCCTGGTGGGCTGCCGTCTATGGGGTCGCACAGAGTCGGACACGACTGAAGTGACTTAGCAGCAGCAGCGCCAATAGTGCAGCAGCAGCAGAGACACCTGTCACGGTCAGGAATATAAGCCTTGAGTTATGGTGCTTTAATTCTGGGGAAAATATGGAGTCTGCATCCAGACAGCAAGCTCTGGAAAGAAGCATAAAATGCTGCAAATATATATTTGAGATAGAAAGCTAACTAGAACAAAGACCAGAAATGTGAATCTCCTAGTAGAAGCAGAATCAAGTACAATATGAAAAGTGTTTTTTGAGGTGGGATTGGTGTTTAAGTGAAACCACAGTTGTTTCAAACAATTGGTTTTAAGATGCACAATATATAATCTTTCCTCAAAGATAGCTTAGCTCAGAGTCCTATGCACATGCTGTTTCCTGCCTTTGACTCTCTGTTCTTTTTCCTACTCAAATCAATCTGGCTGATGCCCTCACCATTCTATTAAAATGTCCATTCTAATTCACCAATAACTTTTAAAATCAGCTTCTCAACATCACTTCACAAAGTTGAACACACTGTGTTTATTTAAGAGGACCCTTTATTCTATAGGCTTGTGCTACATGGAACTTTCATTGATTTTCCTCCTTATTGAGCCATTATTCCTCAGCCCTCCTCTACCATCTAATTTTATTTGGCAAGTATATGTATATATTACTAAACTATAGATACATATATAATTATGTATATAAAACTCTTATAGATATGACACATATATACAGTGTCAAATTCACGAAATGTATACTGTCTAAAGAATGTGCTCGGGATATAAATTCTTTCTTGAGATGTTAGGATGACAGCTGAAAACTCTACAAAAGGAAAAATGATAGGGATATACAGTCTATGAATTTTAGAAAATACAAGGAAAAACCCTTAAATTTTTATTCAGGAAATGTTACTTTTAAATATTCTTCAGTTCAGTTCAGTCGCTCAGTCGTGTCCGACTCTCTGTGACCCATGAATCACAGCATGCCACGCCTCCCTGTCCACCACCAACTCCCGGAGTTCACTCGGGTCGAATCCATCGAGTCGGTGATGCCATCCAGCCATCTCATCCTCTGTCGTCCTGTTCTCCTCCTGCCCCCAATCCCTCCCAGCATCAGAGTCTTTTTCAGTAAGTCAACTCTTCTCATGAGGTGACCAAAGTACTGGAGTTTCAGCTTTAGCATCATTCCTTCCAAAGAAATACCAGGGCTGATCTTCAGAATGGACTGGTTGAATCTCCTTGCAGTCCAAGGGACTCTCAAGAGTCTTCTCCAGCACCACAGTTAAAAAGCATCAATTCTTCAGCACTCAGCCTTCTTCACAGTCCAACTATCACATCCATACATGACTACTGCAAAAACCATAGCCTTGACTAGACGGACCTTAGTTGGCAAAGTAATGTCTGTGCTTTTGAATATGCTATCTAGGTTGGTCATAAATTTTCTTCCAAGGAGTAAGCATCTTTTAATTTCATGGCTGCAGTCACCATCTGCAGTGATTTTGGAGCCCCCCAAAATAAAGTCTGACACTGTTTCTCCATCTATTTCCCATGGAATGATGGGACTGGATGCCATGATCTTCGTTTTCTGAATGTTGAGCTTTAAGCCAACTTTTTCACTCTCCTCTTTCACTTTCATCAAGAGGCTTTTCAGTTCCTCTTCACTTTCTACCATAAGGGTGGTGTCATCTGCATATCTGAGGTTATTGATATTTCTCCCAGAAATCTTGATTCCAGCTTGTTTCTTTCAGCCCAGCGTTTCTCATGATGTACTCTGTATAGAAGTTAAATAAGCAGGGTGACAATATACAGCCTTCACGTATTCCTTTTCCTATTTGGAACCAGTCTGTTGTTTCATGTCCAGTCCTAGCTGTTGCTTCCTGACCTGCATACAGATTTCTCAACAGGCAGGTCAGGTGGTCTGGTATTCTTATCTTTCTCAGAATTTTCCACAGTTTCTTGTGATCCACATAGTCAAAGGCTTTGGCATAGTCAATAAAGCAGAAATAGATGTTTTTCTGGAACTCTCTTGCTTTTTCCATGATCCAGCGGATGTTGGCAATTTGATCTCTGGTTCCTCTG
>SJYC01007154.1:0-20297 GCA_006408675.1 Madoqua kirkii
TGGACCACATTCTGTCAGACCTCTCCACCATGACCTGCCCATCTTGGGTTGCCCCGTGGACATGGCTTGGTTTCATTGAGTTAGACAAGGCTGGTGTCTAGTGTGATTTTCTGAGAGTATGGTTTCAGTGTGAGTTTCAGTGGTTTCAGTGTTTCTGTGAGTATGGTTTCAGTGTGTTAAGGTGGTTTCCCTCTCTCTATACCCACTTTCTAGAGAGTTTTTTATGATAAATATCAAATTTTGTCAAAGCTTCTTCTGTATCTACTGAGATGATCATGTAGTTTTTATTCTTCAATTTGTTCCATTCAATTGCTCAGTCATGTCCGACTGTTTGTGACCCCATGGACTGCAGCATGCCAGGCCTCCCTGTCCATTACCAACTCCCAGAGCTTGCTCAACCTCATGTCCATTGAGTTGGTGATGCCATCCAACCATCTCATCCTCTGTCATCCCCTTCTCCTCCTGCCTTCAGTCTTTCTCAGCATCAAGGTCTTTTCTAATGAGTCAGTTCTTCACATCAGATGGCCAAAGTATTGGAGTTTAGGGTTTGGCATCAGTCTTTACAATGAATATTCAGGACTGATTTTCTTTAGGATGGACTGGTTGGATCTTCTTGCTGTCCAAGGGACTCTCAAGAATCTTCTCCAACACCATACTTCAAAAGCATCAATTCTTTGGTGCTCAACTTTCTTTATAGTCCATGTATTGGAGTTTAGGGTTTGGCATCAGTCTTTACAATGAATATTCAGGACTGATTTTCTTTAGGATGGACTGGTTGGATCTTCTTGCTGTCCAAGGGACTCTCAAGAATCTTCTCCAACACCACACTTCAAAAGCATCAATTCTTTGGTGCTCAACTTTCTTTATAGTCCAGCTTTCACAACCATACATGATTACTAGAAAAACCATAGCTTTGACCAGATGGACCTTAGTCGGCAAAGTAATGTCTCTGCTTTTTAATATGCTGTCTAGGTTGGTCATAACTTTTCTTCCAAGGAGAAAGTGTCTTAATATCATGGCTGCAAGTCACCATCTACAATGATTTTGGAACCCCCCCAAGATAGTCTGCCACTGTTTGCACTGTTTCCCCATCTGTTTGCCATGAAGTGATGGGACTGGATGCCATGATCTTAGTTACCTGAATGTTGAGTTTTAAGCCAGCTTTTTCACTTTCTTCTTTCACTTTCATCAAGAGCCTCTTTAGTTCTTCACTTTCTGCCATAAGGGTAGTGTTATCTGCATATCTGAGGCTATTGATATTTCTCCTGGTAATCTTGATTCCACCTTGTTCTTCATCTGGCCGGCATTTCACATAATGTACTCTTCATAGAGGTTAAATAAGCAGGGTGACAATATAGCTTGTCACCTTGATGTACTCCTTTCCCAATTTGGAACCAGTCTGTTGTTCCATGTCTGGTTCTAAGTGTTGCTTCTTGACCCCTGCATACAGGTTTCTCAGGAGGCAGGTAAGGTGGTTTGGTATTCCCATCTCTAAAGTTTTCCACAGTTTGTTGTGATCCAGAGTCAAAGACTTTGGCATAGTCAATAAAGCAGAAGTAGATGTTTTCCTGGAACTATCTTGCTTTTTTGATGATCCAAGCAGATATGGGCAAGTGATCTCTGATTCCTCAATTTGTTAATATGGCATATCACATTTATTTTTCCATGTATTGACAATTGTTGCATAGCTAGGATAAATCCCACTTGATCATGGTGTATGATGCTTTTAGTGTTTTTCTGGATTCTGTTTGATACTATTTTGTTGAGGATTTTTACATCTGTATTCATTAGTGATGTTGGTCTGTAATTTTCTTTTTTTATAGTAGCTTTGATTTTGGTATCAGGGTGATGGTGGCCTTGTAGCATGAACTTGAGAGTGCACCTCTGTCTGCAATTTTTTGGAAGAGTTTGAGAAAGAAAGGTATTAACTTGTCTCTAAATTTTTGATAGACTTTGCTTATGAAGCCACCTGGTCCTAGACTTCTGTTCATTGGAAGATTTTTAATCATGGTTTCAATTTCTTTACTTGTGATTGATCTGTACATATTTTCTGTTTCTTCCTAATCTAGTCTTGGGAGGGTATATGTGTACCTTTCTAAGAGTCTGTACATTTCTTTCAGGTTATCAATTTTATTGGCATATAGTTGCTTGTAGTGGTATCTTATAATCCTTTCTGTTTCTGCAGTGTTAGTTGTGATTTTTCCTGTCTGATTTCTAACTTTATTGATTTGTGTTGTCTTCCCACCTTTTCTTCTTGATGAGTCTTTTTTTTTGTCTTGATAAACCTTCTAAATGTTTATCATTTTGTTTATGTTCTCAACCAGCTTTTAGTTTCATTGATTTTTGCTGTTTATTCACTTCACTTCACCTATCAAGTATGGGATTTAATTTTATTACTACTGGCCCCTGCTTCCATCTCATTCCAGCCCCATTACTGTGGCTCCTGCTTTGTCTTTAGGTATTGGTTATCTTTTTTGGTAGGTTGCAGTGTCTTTTTGTTGATGGCTGTTTAGCAGTTGTGATTTTGGTATTTTTTAAGAAGAGGTGAGTGCACATCTTTTTATTCCACCACCTGTCCCCATTTCCCAATATTAGATTTTTTCCCAGGATCTTTTATTTAAATGAAAAACTAACGGAAAAAATCAGAACTTTCATAGCAGTCCTCCAGGTGTTATGATACAAATTATGATTTACCCCAGCAGAAGAAGAGAATATTGTGGAATGAGAACTTGCTTTATCTATAACCAGGCATCCACTTTTCACTGCTTCTGCGCAATCCTCCCCACAGCCCCTTGCAGATTCCACTGACTCCTTTTTGCCAGTCAGACCTCCATGCTGGCCACTTTAGGGTCACTGGAAGTGCACCCCACCAACTCAAAAGCCCCCAGTTTTAATTTTGTCTTTTTCCAAGGTATTGTTTTTCAGTCATTAAGTCGTGTCTGACTCTTTGTGACCCCATGGACTGCAGCACACCAGGCTTCCCTGTTCTTCACTATCTCTTGGAGTTTGCTCAGACATGTCCATTGAGTCAGTGATGCCATCCAACCATCTCATCCTCTGTTGCCTTCTTCTCTTCCTGCCCTCAGTGTTTCCCAGCATCAGAGTCTTTTCCAATAAGTTGGCTCTTTGCATCAGGCGGCCAAAGTATTGGAGCTTCAGCTTCAGTCCTTCCAATGAATATTCAGGGTTGATTTACTTTAGGAGCCACTGGTTTGATCTCCTGACTGTCCAAGGGACTCTCAAGAGTCTTCTCCAGCATCACAATTCAAAAGCATATCAAGATATATGTTCAGAATAGTAATAGAATTCTTTTTAATATTAAATTAATATGCATGAGGTTTTCAGCTGAATTATAACAGGGAGGGGTTACTTTCCATTTTTGAACTTAGACTTCAAGTAAACCTGTGTAACTTAGTTATGATTGCATAAGCAGATCTTAGGTGACAGTCCTTCATGTTATTGGCTAAACAAAACTTTCATTTTGGTAAAGCCACATTCTTATTTCTGTGTTTATTTTGTCATCTTTGTCAGTGGGCATAGGGTGTTTATGCTGTCTCTTATACACATCTACTTGGTATGATTTAATTTTTTAATTTACCAGAATTCATTTGTGACCCAAGATGTGATCCATCCTGGAGAATGTTCCCGTGTGCACTTGAGAAGAAAGTATATTCTGCTGCTTTTGGATGGAATGCCCTATAAATATCAATTAAGTCAATTTGGTCTAGTGTGTTATTTAAAGCTTGTGTTTCCTTATTAATCTTCTGTATGGATGATTCATCCATTGATGGAAGTTGAGTGTTAAAGTCCCCCACTATTATTGTGTTACTGTCAATTTCCTCCTTGATGGCCGTTAGCATTTGCCTTGTGTATTGAGGTGCTCATTCATTGGGTGCATATTTAAAATTTTTTAATCTTCTTGGATTCACCCTTCCTTGTCTCTTGTAACAGTCTTTATTTTAAAGTTTATTTTGTCTGATGTGAGTACTACTACTCCACCTTTCTTTTGATTTCCATTGTATGGAATATCTTTATCTATTCCCTCATTTTCAGTCTGTATGTGCCCCTAGGTCTGAAATGGGTCTCTTGTAGACAGCATATATATGGATCTCATATATCCATTCAGCCAGTCTGTGTCTTTTAGATGGAGTATTTAATTCATTTATATTTAAGGTAATTATTGATATGTATATTCCTATTACCATTTTCTTAATTGTTTTGGGTTTGCTTTTGTAGGTCTTCCCTCTTGTGTTTTCTACCTAGAGATGTTTCTTCAGCATTTGTTGTTAAGCTGGTTTGGTGGTGTTGATTTCTCTTAGCTTTTTGCTTATCTGTAAAGGTTTTGATTTCTCCACTGAATCTGAATGATATCCTTGTTTCATAGGGTAGTCTTGGTTGTAACTTTCCCCTTTCATCACTTTAAATATATCCTCTCCCTTCTGGCCCTCAATCTTCTGTGGCACAATTATTTTCCAGTTTTTTGGTCACCCAGCTAGCAGGTGATCACTCAGTTGGTAGAGAATCTGCCAGCAACGCGGGAGGCCCTGGTTCAATTCCAGGCCAGGAAGATCTGCTGGAGGGGGGATAGGCTACCCTCTCCAGTATTCCGGCCTGGAGAATTCCATGGACTGTATAATCCATGGGGTTGCAAAGAGTTGGGCATGACTGAGTGACATTCACTTCACTTCACCTATCAAGTATGGGATTTAATTTTATTACTACTGGCCCCTGCTTCCATCTCATTCCAGCCCCATTACTGTGGCTCCTGCTTTGTCTTTAGGTATTGGTTATCTTTTTTGGTAGGTTGCAGTGTCTTTTTGTTGATGGCTGTTTAGCAGTTGTGATTTTGGTATTTTTTAAGAAGAGGTTTGGTGCTGATTTCTCTTAGCTTTTTGCTTATCTGTAAAGGTTTTGATTTCTCCACTGAATCTGAATGATATCCTTGTTTCATAGGGTAGTCTTGGTTGTAACTTTCCCCTTTCATCACTTTAAATATATCCTCTCCCTTCTGGCCCTCAATCTTCTGTGGTACAATTATTTTCCAGTTTTTTGGTCACCCAGCTAGCAGGTGATCGCTCAGTTGGTAGAGAATCTGCCAGCAATGCGGGAGGCCCTGGTTCAATTCCAGGCCAGGAAGATCTGCTGGAGGGGGGATAGGCTACCCTCTCCAGTATTCCGGCCTGGAGAATTCCATGGACTGTATAATCCATGGGGTTGCAAAGAGTTGGGCATGACTGAGTGACTTTCACTTCACTTCACCTATCAAGTATGGGATTTAATTTTATTACTACTGGCCCCTGCTTCCATCTCATTCCAGCCCCATTACTGTGGCTCCTGCTTTGTCTTTAGGTATTGGTTATCTTTTTTGGTAGGTTGCAGTGTCTTTTTGTTGATGGCTGTTTAGCAGTTGTGATTTTGGTATTTTTTAAGAAGAGGTGAGTGCACATCTTTTTATTCCACCACCTGTCCCCATTTCCCAATATTAGATTTTTTCCCAGGATCTTTTATTTAAATGAAAAACTAACGGAAAAAATCAGAACTTTCATAGCAGTCCTCCAGGTGTTATGATACAAATTATGATTTACCCCAGCAGAAGAAGAGAATATTGTGGAATGAGAACTTGCTTTATCTATAACCAGGCATCCACTTTTCACTGCTTCTGCGCAATCCTCCCCACAGCCCCTTGCAGATTCCACTGACTCCTTTTTGCCAGTCAGACCTCCATGCTGGCCACTTTAGGGTCACTGGAAGTGCACCCCACCAACTCAAAAGCCCCCAGTTTTAATTTTGTCTTTTTCCAAGGTATTGTTTTTCAGTCATTAAGTCGTGTCTGACTCTTTGTGACCCCATGGACTGCAGCACACCAGGCTTCCCTGTTCTTCACTATCTCTTGGAGTTTGCTCAGACATGTCCATTGAGTCAGTGATGCCATCCAACCATCTCATCCTCTGTTGCCTTCTTCTCTTCCTGCCCTCAGTGTTTCCCAGCATCAGAGTCTTTTCCAATAAGTTGGCTCTTTGCATCAGGCGGCCAAAGTATTGGAGCTTCAGCTTCAGTCCTTCCAATGAATATTCAGGGTTGATTTACTTTAGGAGCCACTGGTTTGATCTCCTGACTGTCCAAGGGACTCTCAAGAGTCTTCTCCAGCATCACAATTCAAAAGCATATCAAGATATATGTTCAGAATAGTAATAGAATTCTTTTTAATATTAAATTAATATGCATGAGGTTTTCAGCTGAATTATAACAGGGAGGGGTTACTTTCCATTTTTGAACTTAGACTTCAAGTAAACCTGTGTAACTTAGTTATGATTGCATAAGCAGATCTTAGGTGACAGTCCTTCATGTTATTGGCTAAACAAAACTTTCATTTTGGTAAAGCCACATTCTTATTTCTGTGTTTATTTTGTCATCTTTGTCAGTGGGCATAGGGTGTTTATGCTGTCTCTTATACACATCTACTTGGTATGATTTAATTTTTTAATTTACCAGAATTCATTTGTGACCCAAGATGTGATCCATCCTGGAGAATGTTCCCGTGTGCACTTGAGAAGAAAGTATATTCTGCTGCTTTTGGATGGAATGCCCTATAAATATCAATTAAGTCAATTTGGTCTAGTGTGTTATTTAAAGCTTGTGTTTCCTTATTAATCTTCTGTATGGATGATTCATCCATTGATGGAAGTTGAGTGTTAAAGTCCCCCACTATTATTGTGTTACTGTCAATTTCCTCCTTGATGGCCGTTAGCATTTGCCTTGTGTATTGAGGTGCTCATTCATTGGGTGCATATTTAAAATTTTTTAATCTTCTTGGATTCACCCTTCCTTGTCTCTTGTAACAGTCTTTATTTTAAAGTTTATTTTGTCTGATGTGAGTACTACTACTCCACCTTTCTTTTGATTTCCATTGTATGGAATATCTTTATCTATTCCCTCATTTTCAGTCTGTATGTGCCCCTAGGTCTGAAATGGGTCTCTTGTAGACAGCATATATATGGATCTCATATATCCATTCAGCCAGTCTGTGTCTTTTAGATGGAGTATTTAATTCATTTATATTTAAGGTAATTATTGATATGTATATTCCTATTACCATTTTCTTAATTGTTTTGGGTTTGCTTTTGTAGGTCTTCCCTCTTGTGTTTTCTACCTAGAGATGTTTCTTCAGCATTTGTTGTTAAGCTGGTTTGGTGGTGCTGATTTCTCTTAGCTTTTTGCTTATCTGTAAAGGTTTTGATTTCTCCACTGAATCTGAATGATATCCTTGTTTCATAGGGTAGTCTTGGTTGTAACTTTCCCCTTTCATCACTTTAAATATATCCTCTCCCTTCTGGCCCTCAATCTTCTGTGGTACAATTATTTTCCAGTTTTTTGGTCACCCAGCTAGCAGGTGATCGCTCAGTTGGTAGAGAATCTGCCAGCAATGCGGGAGGCCCTGGTTCAATTCCAGGCCAGGAAGATCTGCTGGAGGGGGGATAGGCTACCCTCTCCAGTATTCCGGCCTGGAGAATTCCATGGACTGTATAATCCATGGGGTTGCAAAGAGTTGGGCATGACTGAGTGACTTTCACTTCACTTCACCTATCAAGTATGGGATTTAATTTTATTACTACTGGCCCCTGCTTCCATCTCATTCCAGCCCCATTACTGTGGCTCCTGCTTTGTCTTTAGGTATTGGTTATCTTTTTTGGTAGGTTGCAGTGTCTTTTTGTTGATGGCTGTTTAGCAGTTGTGATTTTGGTATTTTTTAAGAAGAGGTGAGTGCACATCTTTTTATTCCACCACCTGTCCCCATTTCCCAATATTAGATTTTTTCCCAGGATCTTTTATTTAAATGAAAAACTAACGGAAAAAATCAGAACTTTCATAGCAGTCCTCCAGGTGTTATGATACAAATTATGATTTACCCCAGCAGAAGAAGAGAATATTGTGGAATGAGAACTTGCTTTATCTATAACCAGGCATCCACTTTTCACTGCTTCTGCGCAATCCTCCCCACAGCCCCTTGCAGATTCCACTGACTCCTTTTTGCCAGTCAGACCTCCATGCTGGCCACTTTAGGGTCACTGGAAGTGCACCCCACCAACTCAAAAGCCCCCAGTTTTAATTTTGTCTTTTTCCAAGGTATTGTTTTTCAGTCATTAAGTCGTGTCTGACTCTTTGTGACCCCATGGACTGCAGCACACCAGGCTTCCCTGTTCTTCACTATCTCTTGGAGTTTGCTCAGACATGTCCATTGAGTCAGTGATGCCATCCAACCATCTCATCCTCTGTTGCCTTCTTCTCTTCCTGCCCTCAGTGTTTCCCAGCATCAGAGTCTTTTCCAATAAGTTGGCTCTTTGCATCAGGCGGCCAAAGTATTGGAGCTTCAGCTTCAGTCCTTCCAATGAATATTCAGGGTTGATTTACTTTAGGAGCCACTGGTTTGATCTCCTGACTGTCCAAGGGACTCTCAAGAGTCTTCTCCAGCATCACAATTCAAAAGCATATCAAGATATATGTTCAGAATAGTAATAGAATTCTTTTTAATATTAAATTAATATGCATGAGGTTTTCAGCTGAATTATAACAGGGAGGGGTTACTTTCCATTTTTGAACTTAGACTTCAAGTAAACCTGTGTAACTTAGTTATGATTGCATAAGCAGATCTTAGGTGACAGTCCTTCATGTTATTGGCTAAACAAAACTTTCATTTTGGTAAAGCCACATTCTTATTTCTGTGTTTATTTTGTCATCTTTGTCAGTGGGCATAGGGTGTTTATGCTGTCTCTTATACACATCTACTTGGTATGATTTAATTTTTTAATTTACCAGAATTCATTTGTGACCCAAGATGTGATCCATCCTGGAGAATGTTCCCGTGTGCACTTGAGAAGAAAGTATATTCTGCTGCTTTTGGATGGAATGCCCTATAAATATCAATTAAGTCAATTTGGTCTAGTGTGTTATTTAAAGCTTGTGTTTCCTTATTAATCTTCTGTATGGATGATTCATCCATTGATGGAAGTTGAGTGTTAAAGTCCCCCACTATTATTGTGTTACTGTCAATTTCCTCCTTGATGGCCGTTAGCATTTGCCTTGTGTATTGAGGTGCTCATTCATTGGGTGCATATTTAAAATTTTTTAATCTTCTTGGATTCACCCTTCCTTGTCTCTTGTAACAGTCTTTATTTTAAAGTTTATTTTGTCTGATGTGAGTACTACTACTCCACCTTTCTTTTGATTTCCATTGTATGGAATATCTTTATCTATTCCCTCATTTTCAGTCTGTATGTGCCCCTAGGTCTGAAATGGGTCTCTTGTAGACAGCATATATATGGATCTCATATATCCATTCAGCCAGTCTGTGTCTTTTAGATGGAGTATTTAATTCATTTATATTTAAGGTAATTATTGATATGTATATTCCTATTACCATTTTCTTAATTGTTTTGGGTTTGCTTTTGTAGGTCTTCCCTCTTGTGTTTTCTACCTAGAGATGTTTCTTCAGCATTTGTTGTTAAGCTGGTTTGGTGGTGTTGATTTCTCTTAGCTTTTTGCTTATCTGTAAAGGTTTTGATTTCTCCACTGAATCTGAATGATATCCTTGTTTCATAGGGTAGTCTTGGTTGTAACTTTCCCCTTTCATCACTTTAAATATATCCTCTCCCTTCTGGCCCTCAATCTTCTGTGGTACAATTATTTTCCAGTTTTTTGGTCACCCAGCTAGCAGGTGATCGCTCAGTTGGTAGAGAATCTGCCAGCAATGCGGGAGGCCCTGGTTCAATTCCAGGTCAGGAAGATCTGCTGGAGGGGGGATAGGCTACCCTCTCCAGTATTCCGGCCTGGAGAATTCCATGGACTGTATAATCCATGGGGTTGCAAAGAGTTGGGCATGACTGAGTGACATTCACTTCACTTCACCTATCAAGTATGGGATTTAATTTTATTACTACTGGCCCCTGCTTCCATCTCATTCCAGCCCCATTACTGTGGCTCCTGCTTTGTCTTTAGGTATTGGTTATCTTTTTTGGTAGGTTGCAGTGTCTTTTTGTTGATGGCTGTTTAGCAGTTGTGATTTTGGTATTTTTTAAGAAGAGGTGAGTGCACATCTTTTTATTCCACCACCTGTCCCCATTTCCCAATATTAGATTTTTTCCCAGGATCTTTTATTTAAATGAAAAACTAACGGAAAAAATCAGAACTTTCATAGCAGTCCTCCAGGTGTTATGATACAAATTATGATTTACCCCAGCAGAAGAAGAGAATATTGTGGAATGAGAACTTGCTTTATCTATAACCAGGCATCCACTTTTCACTGCTTCTGCGCAATCCTCCCCACAGCCCCTTGCAGATTCCACTGACTCCTTTTTGCCAGTCAGACCTCCATGCTGGCCACTTTAGGGTCACTGGAAGTGCACCCCACCAACTCAAAAGCCCCCAGTTTTAATTTTGTCTTTTTCCAAGGTATTGTTTTTCAGTCATTAAGTCGTGTCTGACTCTTTGTGACCCCATGGACTGCAGCACACCAGGCTTCCCTGTTCTTCACTATCTCTTGGAGTTTGCTCAGACATGTCCATTGAGTCAGTGATGCCATCCAACCATCTCATCCTCTGTTGCCTTCTTCTCTTCCTGCCCTCAGTGTTTCCCAGCATCAGAGTCTTTTCCAATAAGTTGGCTCTTTGCATCAGGCGGCCAAAGTATTGGAGCTTCAGCTTCAGTCCTTCCAATGAATATTCAGGGTTGATTTACTTTAGGAGCCACTGGTTTGATCTCCTGACTGTCCAAGGGACTCTCAAGAGTCTTCTCCAGCATCACAATTCAAAAGCATATCAAGATATATGTTCAGAATAGTAATAGAATTCTTTTTAATATTAAATTAATATGCATGAGGTTTTCAGCTGAATTATAACAGGGAGGGGTTACTTTCCATTTTTGAACTTAGACTTCAAGTAAACCTGTGTAACTTAGTTATGATTGCATAAGCAGATCTTAGGTGACAGTCCTTCATGTTATTGGCTAAACAAAACTTTCATTTTGGTAAAGCCACATTCTTATTTCTGTGTTTATTTTGTCATCTTTGTCAGTGGGCATAGGGTGTTTATGCTGTCTCTTATACACATCTACTTGGTATGATTTAATTTTTTAATTTACCAGAATTCATTTGTGACCCAAGATGTGATCCATCCTGGAGAATGTTCCCGTGTGCACTTGAGAAGAAAGTATATTCTGCTGCTTTTGGATGGAATGCCCTATAAATATCAATTAAGTCAATTTGGTCTAGTGTGTTATTTAAAGCTTGTGTTTCCTTATTAATCTTCTGTATGGATGATTCATCCATTGATGGAAGTTGAGTGTTAAAGTCCCCCACTATTATTGTGTTACTGTCAATTTCCTCCTTGATGGCCGTTAGCATTTGCCTTGTGTATTGAGGTGCTCATTCATTGGGTGCATATTTAAAATTTTTTAATCTTCTTGGATTCACCCTTCCTTGTCTCTTGTAACAGTCTTTATTTTAAAGTTTATTTTGTCTGATGTGAGTACTACTACTCCACCTTTCTTTTGATTTCCATTGTATGGAATATCTTTATCTATTCCCTCATTTTCAGTCTGTATGTGCCCCTAGGTCTGAAATGGGTCTCTTGTAGACAGCATATATATGGATCTCATATATCCATTCAGCCAGTCTGTGTCTTTTAGATGGAGTATTTAATTCATTTATATTTAAGGTAATTATTGATATGTATATTCCTATTACCATTTTCTTAATTGTTTTGGGTTTGCTTTTGTAGGTCTTCCCTCTTGTGTTTTCTACCTAGAGATGTTTCTTCAGCATTTGTTGTTAAGCTGGTTTGGTGGTGTTGATTTCTCTTAGCTTTTTGCTTATCTGTAAAGGTTTTGATTTCTCCACTGAATCTGAATGATATCCTTGTTTCATAGGGTAGTCTTGGTTGTAACTTTCCCCTTTCATCACTTTAAATATATCCTCTCCCTTCTGGCCCTCAATCTTCTGTGGTACAATTATTTTCCAGTTTTTTGGTCACCCAGCTAGCAGGTGATCGCTCAGTTGGTAGAGAATCTGCCAGCAATGCGGGAGGCCCTGGTTCAATTCCAGGTCAGGAAGATCTGCTGGAGGGGGGATAGGCTACCCTCTCCAGTATTCCGGCCTGGAGAATTCCATGGACTGTATAATCCATGGGGTTGCAAAGAGTTGGGCATGACTGAGTGACATTCACTTCACTTCACCTATCAAGTATGGGATTTAATTTTATTACTACTGGCCCCTGCTTCCATCTCATTCCAGCCCCATTACTGTGGCTCCTGCTTTGTCTTTAGGTATTGGTTATCTTTTTTGGTAGGTTGCAGTGTCTTTTTGTTGATGGCTGTTTAGCAGTTGTGATTTTGGTATTTTTTAAGAAGAGGTGAGTGCACATCTTTTTATTCCACCACCTGTCCCCATTTCCCAATATTAGATTTTTTCCCAGGATCTTTTATTTAAATGAAAAACTAACGGAAAAAATCAGAACTTTCATAGCAGTCCTCCAGGTGTTATGATACAAATTATGATTTACCCCAGCAGAAGAAGAGAATATTGTGGAATGAGAACTTGCTTTATCTATAACCAGGCATCCACTTTTCACTGCTTCTGCGCAATCCTCCCCACAGCCCCTTGCAGATTCCACTGACTCCTTTTTGCCAGTCAGACCTCCATGCTGGCCACTTTAGGGTCACTGGAAGTGCACCCCACCAACTCAAAAGCCCCCAGTTTTAATTTTGTCTTTTTCCAAGGTATTGTTTTTCAGTCATTAAGTCGTGTCTGACTCTTTGTGACCCCATGGACTGCAGCACACCAGGCTTCCCTGTTCTTCACTATCTCCTGGAGTTTGCTCAGACATGTCCATTGAGTCAGTGATGCCATCCAACCATCTCATCCTCTGTTGCCTTCTTCTCTTCCTGCCCTCAGTGTTTCCCAGCATCAGAGTCTTTTCCAATAAGCTGGCTCTTTGCATCAGGCGGCCAAAGTATTGGAGCTTCAGCTTCAGTCCTTCCAATGAATATTCAGGGTTGATTTACTTTAGGAGCCACTGGTTTGATCTCCTGACTGTCCAAGGGACTCTCAAGAGTCTTCTCCAGCATCACAGTTCAAAAGCATATCAAGATATATGTTCAGAATAGTAATAGAATTCTTTTTAATATTAAATTAATATGCATGAGGTTTTCAGCTGAATTATAACAGGGAGGGGTTACTTTCCATTTTTGAACTTAGACTTCAAGTAAACCTGTGTAACTTAGTTATGATTGCATAAGCAGATCTTAGGTGACAGTCCTTCATGTTATTGGCTAAACAAAACTTTCATTTTGGTAAAGCCACATTCTTATTTCTGTGTTTATTTTGTCATCTTTGTCAGTGGGCATAGGATGTTTATGTTTGTCTGTTTGTTTTCCAAATGTGTCTAGTAGTTTACTACCTACTGGGCATCAAAGTAAGGCACTGAAATCCACCAGTTAACAAGATTGTCATGGTCCCTTCCCTCATAAAGCCACACTCTGTCCTGTGTACAGCTCAGTGCTGGACTGTAAGGCTAGAAGCTGGGGAGCTTATCTATATTCAGGGGTACTAGGAAAACAAATTACTACACGAAATTGTGAAAACTTTACTGGAGATAACTGACACTAGAGGACTGTTTACACATGCATTGGTTGGATTACAGTCACTTTGTCTAGAAAAAGAAAAAAAGAGTGGACAATATTTTTAGAGCTTTTAAGTTCTGGGTTTCTTGTTTAATCTGCATATTTTATAAAAATATTGTTATCAAACATAATGGTGACTGTATTGGCCAATTATTTGGTTAGCGTATTCTAGAATTTGGGACAGCTTGCTTCATTCTGTCTACATTCTCTTCTCTGGTTTCTTTGACAACTGACCTCATCAGGCACTTGATTCAGAATTCAAGTGAGATTGAGGCTAGAGACCATTAAAAAGAGGGAAGCTAATTACTTGGTCCATATGGACTTTGGATTTATGTAAGTATGGATAAAATAGTTCAGTCGGGAGGGACTGATTTAGATAAGCATCCGGGGAGGCAGCAGGGATAAAGGAAAGAACTTGGGTGTCACACTGACTGCCTTTCCCCACTTAGGCAAAGGCTACTGCAGGTCTCTGTGACTCTTCAGGTATCCTATCCTCCTTCAGTGGTTTAGCAAGACACCTGCTCTTGGAAGTAGGCTTCCATGCCACTGAGGCCAGAGGAGAGGGTCCTGTAACTGAGGACTGGTGGCTAGGTGCTTTGACTCAGGAAATACCGTGTCTGCTCACTTTGCATTGGTAAAACCTATGGCCATGCCTAAACTCAAGAGGCTAGAGAAACGCAGCCTTCTGTGTTCCCAAAAAGAGGACCAGAAATACTGGTGATGCCCATCAGTGTACCATGGTGAGTGATCTCCAACCAAGAGGGAGCTCTGGGGTGCGTGCTAAGAGTTACTAGAAAAGTTAGAATTCTAAACCTTTACAAACTATGAGACCTTTCATGGCCACTTCTGAAAACGATACTCTGTCTTAGAATAACTGGCTGTCTCCTTACGTATATTGCCATTAGCATGCTTTCAGTTTCCTATTTTCCATCTTTCCTGTGCTGCTGTGACTCAGAGAAGTGGCAGTGAATAGTGCCAACCACATAGGGAGTACTTACAACTCGTTTGTTGATTAGGTCAAACCATCGTAAAGAAACCACATTTGTAAGGGCAATGGATTGATATGTTCAAAGTCACAAGGCAGTGAGGGAGCCAGAAAGAGACGTTCATGCTGTCATTGGCCACAAGGGTACATTTTATTACTTCCTCGAGAAAAGCTGGCCCCAGAAGAGTTATTCATGTTTGTTGGCAGTTTCCAAAGGTGATTACTTCTTTTAGTCTTGGACTATAGTCATGCCCTGAATGTTAGGAGCAGTAATGGTACAAAAACAATGGCAGATACAATTAAAACGTCCTGACTGCAGGCCACTCCCCAGGGTCTGCTCGAAGGAAGTATAAAACTACCACTCATCTTTCAGCTCAAATGTCACTTCCGCTGTAACTCCACCGCCAGTCCACAATCAGAATTGGTAGTTTCTATAGCTTTTAATATTTCTAGTGCTCCATAGTCAGGTTTATATTAATAGCATTTCCATATCTTTTACTGGATTTTGACCTCTGTGAAGACACGGAGGTCAAAATCACTTACTGCCCCCGGCGCCTGAGAGACTTCTTAGACAAAAGAAAGACGAAGTAACTTTGCTGAATTGAAGGCCTGCATTTGCTTCAAAAACCCAAACTGCAGTACTTGCCTCATCCCTTGCTGTTTTAAAATTGCTACACCAAAATCTATAGGCAACGAAGGAAGATGGCGACCGTTCTGTGTTTTGTTACCACCATCCAAAACACGCCTCATGCCAAAGAAAGAATTGGATTCCATGTTAGAGCCAAGGTCTCAGGTCCCATTTAATTTGATCCCCAGATGACCAAGCTGATTAATTGTCAGCTCCAGCTTTTCTTCACAGTAAACCTTAATCCCTCCTAATTTGCCATGAAATGAGTGGGAGTTGACTGTTCCAGGCATGAAATGCGTAGGTCTGGTTCAAAGCTCCCCAGGCCTTATTGAGGCAAGGTGGGGATGAGACTCGCTGCTCTGGAGAGGAGCAGGTGTCGTGAGGATTAGGTCGCAGGGGGGAAAGGGGGCCGCAGTGGGCAGGCAGCTGGTGAAATCCCAGGTGTGTGCGAGCTGGCAGGGATACAAAGAGAGAGAGCTGCAAACAGCTCAAAGTCCCTGGGCTGTGCAGCTGCTCGTTGGGCACTTGCCCGGGACCCACCTGTAATGTTGATGGGCACAGCCCACTCCCAGGAGCAGGGAGACGTGAAAGTTCTCGAGTGAGCAGCAGTGGCCCCACTCTGCCCAGGCAGAGGCTGGAGGGAGCACCATCCTGCCCGAGGACCTCTGGGTAAAGCATCTCCCCTGCATTTCATAACCTCCCCAGGCTGAAGGCACGGCAGCTCTAGGTTTTCCTTTTGCAAACGATGGCCCTTGGAGGGCTAAGATAAAAATATTTACTTTCTTTCCGATTGGGGTCTCGGGGTCCCTGTTCCCAAGCACACCTAGGAAGTACATGAAGAACTCCCTGAGCTGGAGAGTTAAGTCAACAGGCAGAGATCAACTCAGGGGAAGAAAAAAAAAAAGGCAGGCTCAAGGCCGAGAGGCAAAAATAAATGATCATCTCTTCTCCTGGGCTGCGGGGAGCTCATGTAAACAAACTCATCATAACAAGCCTGCCTTAATCTGTTCCTGTCCCACTACTAATCACTTCTGTGGTTTTTGCTGCACAGGAGGCCCTGCTTGGTGCTGGTGCCAGTGTTTCGGGTTTAGTCACTGTGAAGGATAGAATGTCTCCTGATCTCTGAGGACAAGAGGGGACCACTGGCCACAAATCTAAATGCCTGTTGTTCCTGCCAGGTGAAATAGCCGTCTCCCTGCAGTGTACCAGCCTGCCAAGAGTGGTGACCTCTCCTCTCCACGTTAAGCCAGCCTCCAGAACCGTTGTGACAGATGCAGGTTAAGGACTTCTTGACCCCTCACCGCTCTGCTTTTAAGTGCAAGTAGCAGAGACCACTGAGTTCCCTGCGTACAGCACCCACGCCTCCACCCCGCCATCCCTCTTACTAACCTCTTCGGGATAAGGGGACAACGGCGGTGTGCACAGTTAACACGTACTCACTTGACAGCCAGGCTCTGGAGCATCCCGGCACGGCTCTGTGATGTTTACTGTCAATGGAGAGATAAGCAGAGACTGTCTGGGAAAGATGCGTCCCACGCCTCCACCCCGCCATCCCTCTTACTAACCTCTTCGGGATAAGGGGACAACGGCGGTGTGCACAGTTAACACGTACTCACTTGACAGCCAGGCTCTGGAGCATCCCGGCACGGCTCTGTGATGTTTACTGTCAATGGAGAGATAAGCAGAGACTGTCTGGGAAAGATGCGCGACCCACTCATTGTGGATTTGCCCATTTTTGCTACCTGGCATGCAGATGTGGCGTTGAGAGCAGTGGTCCCCAACCTTCTGGCACCAGGGACCAGTTTTGTGGAAGAGTTTTTCCGCGGCCTGGATTTGGGGGGCGTGGGGGGCTAGTGCAGGTGGATGGTTTCGGTTTCCCCTGCCGATCACCTCCTGCTGTGTGGCCCGGTTCCTGACAGTTCAGGGCCTGGGGTTTAGGGACCCCTGATCTAGAGTACACCTTCCTCCCACGAAGATGAAACCGTATGCTGAATATGTCAGAGCAGAGGGAGAGAAGCAGCTGGCATCCTCAGCATTGCTAAGTCAGAGTACCAGCCTCAACGGCTTCAACCCAGGGCTTCCAGTTAGAATAACCCCTGTGGTCCCCATACTCCAGTGGGCATCTTCATCACCTGGAGGGCTCATTAAAACACAGGTTTCTAGGCCCCTCCCTCAGAGTATCTGATTCAAAAGTTCTGGTGTAGGACTTGGACCAAGTTCCCACGTGATGCTCATTCCACTCTCAGCGATCAGGCTGTGAGAACCATTTGGAACTCCCATCTGTTGAAGCCACTGTTTTTACATTAATATATTCATAGCTGAACACAGTCTCAACTGATACACTGCCCTTTAACCCCTCAATAGCTATAGGGCTTTCCTGGTGGCTTAGACAGTAAAGAATTGGAACCCCGATTTGATCTCTGAGTCGGGAAGATCCCCTGGAGAAGGGAATGGCTTACCCACTCCAGTATTCTTGCCTAGAGAATTCCATGGACAGAGGAGCCTGGCAGGCTACAGCCCAGGGGGTCACAAAGAGTCAGACAGGACTGAGCAACTAACACACACACGTTCATAGCTGAATACAGTCCCCACTGATACACTGCCCTTTACTCCCTCAATAACTGTGTGGCTCACCTAATCTTTTACCTCCAAAAAAGGGCTGAAAACTAAGTTAATCACAAGGCATAAATAACCAATGAGATTTACAATCTATTAGGATTCTAATCAGAGAGAGCGCTTATTAAGTCAAAGAAAGAAATCTCTGCTTTTAACTTTGAGGCATCACTGGAGCTGATTAGAAGAGAGATTTTGGAGCAGGAAAGCTTATCTGGAATCTCTGAAATTACACCAGACACTTATCTTTTCTGCTTACAAGTGGATTTCTCTAGCACCCTTTCTTTCTAGAGACCATTCACCAATGACAGTAGGGTACATTAGCTATGGGACTTGGGGCATTTTTTTCAATCAAAAATTTTTTTCATTCTTTTTCATATTCTTCTCCATTAGGGTTATTACAGGATATTGGATATAGTTCCCTGTGCCACACAGTAGGATCCTGTTGTTTATTTATCCTATATATACTAGTTTGTATCTGCTAATCCCAAACTCTCAGTATATCCTTCCTCCACCCCGGCAACTACAAATCTGTTCTCTGTATCTACGTGTGTTTCTCTTTTGTAGATAAAGTTCATTTGTGTCATATTTCAGATTCCACATATAAGCAATAGCTGTATTTGTCTTTCTCTTTCTGATTTATTTCACTTAGTTTGATAATCTCTAGCTGTATCCATGTTGCTGCAAATGGGCAAGTTTCATCCTTTTTATGGCTGAGTAGTAGTCCATTGTGTGTGTACAGATACCCCATCTTTATCCATTCATCTAATGATGGGCATTCTAGTCTAAATAGTGTCACTGTGAACATTTGGGAGCTTGTATCATTTTGAATTACAGTTTTGTCCAGGTATGTGCCCAGGAGTGGGATGCTGGCTTATAAGGTAGCTCTGTTTTTAGTTTTTTGAGGAACCTCCATGCTGTCCTCCATAATGGCTGCACTAATTTACATTCCTACCTATAGTACATGAGGATTCCTTTTTCTCCACACCCTCTCCAGCATTTGTTATTTGTAGACTTACTAATAATGGCCGTTCTGGTTGGTGTGAGGTGACACTTCATTGTAGTTTTTATTTTTATTTTTCCAGTTTAAAACAAAATTTTATTTTTATTTCTTTAATTTTAATTTTTACTTTATTTTGCTTTACAATACTGTATTGGTTTTGCCATACATTGACATGAATCAGCCACGGGTGTACATGAGTTCCCAATCCTGAAGCCCCCCCCATTGTAGTTTTTATACTCTGCTAATTAGTGATGATGAGCATCTTTTCATGCCCCTCTTGGCCTTCTGTATGTCTTCTTTGGAGAAATGTCTGTTTAGGTCTAATGCCCATTTTTTGATTGGTTCTTTTATTGAGCTGTTTGGATATTTTTGAAATTAAGCCTGTGTTGGTTGCATCATTTGCAAGTATTTTCTCCCAGTCTATAGGTTGTCTTTTCATTTTGCTTATGGTTTCCTTTGTTGTGCAAAAGCTTGTAAGTTTGATTAGGTCCCATTTGTTTATTTTTTACTCTTATTTCTGTTGCCATGGAGACCTGAAAACACACTGGTGTGATTTATGTCAGAGAATGTTTGGCCTGTGTTCTCTTCTAGGAGTTTTACGGTATCAAGTCTTATATATTTAAGTGCTTAAGCCATTTTGAGTTTATTTTTGTGGAGGGTGTGAGAGTAAGTTCTAATTTCACTGATTTACATACGGCTGTCCAACTTTCCCAACACCACTTGCTTAAGAGACTGTCTTTTCCCCACTGTATATTCTTGCCTCCTTTATTGAAGATTAATTGAGTGTAGATGTGTGAGTTTATTCCTGGGCTCTCTACTATGTGCCAGTTAGCCACATGTCTGTTTTTCTGGACTTGGGACTATTTTTTAACTTCTCTGAACCTCAGTTTTCTTTTTCATGATTTTCTTTTTCTATTTTTGGCTGCACTGGGTCTTCCTTGTCGCACAGACTTTTCTCTAGTTGCAGCGAGTGGGGGCTGCTCTCCAGTTGAGGTGTGTGGGCTTCTCGTTGTGGCGGCTCCTCTTGTTGCAGAGCACAAGCTGGGGGCGTGTGGGCTGCAGTAGCTGGGGCTCCAGTTGTGGCGCACAGGCTCAGCTGCTCTGTGACACGTAGCATCCTCCTGGATCAGGGATCAAACCCAGGTCTCCTGCACTGGCAGGTATTCTTCACCACTGAGCCACTAGGAAAGCCCTGAACCTCAGTTTGTTGTAAGGCCGTAAGTGATGGCGGAGATTAGAGACAAGCTGAGTGTCCATCAGTGAGAGGATGAACAAGTAAGATGTATGGGTGAAAATCACAGGATATGACGCAGAAGCAACAGAACAGCTGTGCCCATTGCAAGACCTTGAAAACACAGTGCTTGGTGCAAAAAGACATATAATGCAACCATTTTATG
>SJYC01007157.1:0-18614 GCA_006408675.1 Madoqua kirkii
CCAAGCTTCTTTACTCATGACCTTCACCATGGGTAGAGTTTCTCACGCTGGCCCCTAGCAGTGGTTAAAAAAAAACAAAAAAACAAAAAAAACTGCTCCATGAAATCATTCTGAGAGTTTGTCTGCTACAGGTCATTACAAAATGGCAATGGGATATCATTTACTTCTAAGATCACCCAAGGGGTCTCTAAAGCATTGGGCACTACTTCTTAACTCCATTGTGCCTGGAGGCCTCAGTCTTCAAGAAAAGTAGAAAGAGCCAAGCAATTCTTAAAATCAGCGATAAAAAGGATAACCCAGGAAACCTCCCTGGGATGGAAGGAGGTTTTATCAATAGCTCTCCTCTGCAACCATACTGCCCCTAAGGAACAGGTTGGTCTTAGTCCTTATGTGATGCTATATGGGAGACCTTTTGTTTATGTCAATGACCTCTTATATCATGGCCATTGGGCAATTCCAACAGGGTATATGTTTGTGGGGTGTCAAGCAGGACCCAAAAGATTCTAAACAGTCACCACTATATGCTCCAGGAACTCTAGTCTTAATTAAAGTCTGGAAAAATGGTTCCCCAAGGGCCCAACTCCAGCTCACATGGAAGAGCCCCTACCCTGTAATATATTCTACCCCCACAACAGTCAAAGTTCCAGGACATGACCACTGGATTCACTATTCATGAGTCAAGCTGTGGAAGAAAACAGAAGAACACTCAGTTCACCTGTGAGCCCCTGGGAGATCTCAGACACCTATTCAAAACTACAAATGAGTGTCATTCTAATGAACATCCCCAAAATTAAGTTTCTGGGGATAAAATTTCTCAGGACAGCTCTAAAGAGCTAACACAGCTTGGCAGAGGTTGTACTCCAAAACCAACAAGAGATAAATCTCCTGATCTCTGAACAAGGAGGGATATGAGCCATCTTGAATGAGACATGTTGTTTCTGGGTAAATAGCTCCAACTAAGTTAAAGAACGTCTCACAGTCTTAAAGAAAAATATTCAGACCGTACAGGATCTCAATGAACAAGCTGGAGAGTTCTCGGAATGGCTACAATCTCTCTTTGGGTATCCCCCTGGTGATGGGAGATTTGGACTCATCTAAGCCCCTACTAGTTCCTGTCATCACCATATTGATGCTGCTTATGATTGCTCCATGTATTATCAATTGCTGCTGCTTGCGACCCCATAGACAGCAGCCTGCCAGGCCCCCTCATCCCTGGGATTCTCCAAGCAAGAATACTGAAGTGGGTTGCCATTTATGTAACCCATTTTCTCTCTGCCCAGGTCAAAAGCTACAACATGCAGTGACAGTTCAACAAGAATATATAAAACTAGTTGATCACAAAAAATATTAGATGGACACCACTATAAGGACTCTGAGGCTTGAGACTAGCAAGAGGGGGAGGTCCCTCGCCATCCCAATTCAGCAGGAAGTACCCAGAAAAACCTCAACTTCCCTATTTCCAAAGAACTGGGCCTCTCAACTCTTGAAGGGGGAATGTTTGTTAGTTAGAATAGGAAAAAGGAATCCAGAATGGCAATGCCTAAAAGACAAAGAAGGGAAAAGCCTGCAGAAATGAAACAAAGGAAGGTCCAAGGACTGGGATGAGGACCTCTGGTAAAACAAACAGAGCTCTTGGCTAGCCCAATTTACGTAGGGCAGGCCCAGCGGGAGGAGAAAAAAACATAAAAAGAGGAGCCAAAGTTGGGCTGGGGGCTTCTCTTCTCTTCGTATCTTTTGGGTCAGCCCACCCTCACACTTCAAGGATACACTCTCCTCTGCTTTCTAAATAAAACTGAGCTGTAACACGGAGTTGTAACACTGGTCTATCTGAGGGATGTAACACTAGTCCGTCTGTCGCTTTAATTTTTTGTTGCAACAAGACAGACCCGAGGCACACTCCTCTGACAGTTACACTGCCCTGATAGTTACACCTCCCTGACAGTTAATTTTGTTCTTCAGTTCAGTTCAGTGCAGTCGCTCAGTTGTGTCCGACTCTTTGTGACTCCATGAATCACAGCACACAAGGCCTCCCTGCCCATCACCAACTCCAGGAATTCAAACAAATTCATGTCCATCAAGTCAGCGATGCCATCCAGCCATCTCATCCTCTATCGTCCCCTTCTCTTCCTGCCCCCAATCCCTCCCAGCATCAGGGTCTTTTCAGTGAGTCAACTCTTCTCATGAGGTGGCCAAAGTATTGGAGTTTCAGCTTTAGAATCAGTACTTCTAATGAACACCAGGGCTGATCTTTAGGATGGACTGCTTGGATTTCCTTGCAGTCCAAGTGACTCTCAAGAGTTTTCTGCAACAGCACAGTTGAAAAGCATCAATTCTTCAGCGCTCAGCCTTCTTCACAGTCAAACTCTCACATCCATACATGACCGCTTGGAAACCATAGCTTTGACTAGACGAACTTTTGTTGAAAAGTAATGTCTCTGCTTTTCAATATGCTATCTAGGTTGGCCATAACTTTCCTTCCGTGGAGCAAGCGTCTTTTAATTTCATGGCTACAATCACCATCTGCAGTGATTTGGGGGCAGCAAAAAATAAAGTTTGACAGTTTCCACTGTTTCCCCATCTATTTCCCATGAAGTGATGGGACCAGATGACATGATCTTAGTTTTCTGAATGTTGAGCTTTAAGCAAACTTTTTCACTCTCCTCTTTCACTATCATTAAGAGGCTCTTTAGTTCCTCTTCACTTTCTGCCATAAGGGTGGTGTCATCTGCATACCTGAGGTTATTGATATTTATCCTGGCAATCTTGATTCCAGCTTGGCTTCTTCCAGCCCAGCGTTTCTCATGATGTACTCTGTATATAAGTTAAATAAGCAGGATGACAATATACAGCCTTGACATACTCTTTTTCCTTTTAGGAACCAGTCTGTTGTTCCATATCCAGTTCTAACTGTTGCTTCCTAATGTGCATACAGGTTTCTCAAGAGGCAGGTCAGGTGGTCTGGTATTCCCTTCTCTTTCAGAATTTTCCACAGTTTATTGTGACCCACACAGTCAAAGGCTTTGGCATAGTCAATAAAGCAGAAACAGATGTTTCTCTCGAACTCTCTTGCTTTTTCCATGATTATTGGATTTAGGTCATACCCAAATGGTCTAGTGATTTTCCCTACTTTCTTCAAGTCTGAAGTTGGCAATAGGGAGTTCATGATCTCAGCCACAGTAAGCTCCCAGTCTTATTTTGCTGACTGTATAAAGCATCTCCATCTTGGCTGCAAAGAATATAATCAATCTGATTTCAGTGTTGACCGTCTGATGATGTCCATGTGTAGAGTCTTCTCTTGTGTTGTTAAAAGAGGGTGTTTGCTATGAACAATGTTTTCTCTTGGCAAAACACTATTAGCCTTTGCCCTGCTTCATTCTGTGCTCCAAGGCCTAATTTGTCTGTTACTCCAGGTACTTTTTGACTTCCTGCTTTTGCATTCCAGTCCCCTATAATGAAAAAGACATATTTTGGGGGTGTTATTTCTAAAAGGTCTTGTCAGTCTTCATAGACCCATTCAACTTCAGATTTTTCAGCACTACTGGTTGGGGCATAGACTTGGATTACTGTGATATTGAAACAGAAAACACTAAGGATAGAATCAGAAAATTGCTAGAGCTAATCAGTGAATTTTGCAAAATTGCAGGATACAAAATCAATACAGAGAAATCACTTGCATTTCTATATACTAACAATGAAAAATCAGAAAGAGAAATTAAGGAATCAATACCATTCAACATTGCAACCAAAAGAATTAAATATCTTGGAATAAAGTTACCTAAAATTCTGAAAGAGATGGGAATACCAGACCACCTGACCTGCCTCTTGAGAAATCTGTATGCAGGTCAGGAAGCAACAGTTTGAACTGGACATGAAACAACAGACTGATTCCAAATAGGAAAAGGAGTATGTCAAGGCTGTATACTGTCACCCTGCTTATTGAACTTTTATGCAGAGTACCTCATGAGAAACGCTGGACTGGAAGAAACACAAGCTGGAATCAAGATTGCTGGGAGAAATATCAATAACCTCAGGTATGCAGATGACACCACCCTTATGGCAGAAAGTGAAGAGGAGCTAAAGGGTCTCTTGAAGGTGAATGAGGAGAGTGAAAAAGTTGGCTTAAAGCTCAATATTCAGAAAACGAAGATCATGGCATCTGGTCCCATCACTTCATGGGAAATAGATGCGGAAAATGTGGAAACAGTGTCAGACTTTATTTTGGGGGGCTCCACAATCACTGTAGATGGTGACTGCAGCCATGAAATTAAAAGATTGGAAGAAACACAAGCTGGAATCAAGATTGCTGGGAGAAATATCAATAACCTCAGGTATGCAGATGACACCACCCTTATGGCAGAAAGTGAAGAGGAGCTAAAGGGTCTCTTGAAGGTGAATGAGGAGAGTGAAAAAGTTGGCTTAAAGCTCAATATTCAGAAAACGAAGATCATGGCATCTGGTCCCATCACTTCATGGGAAATAGATGCGGAAAATGTGGAAACAGTGTCAGACTTTATTTTGGGGGGCTCCACAATCACTGTAGATGGTGACTGCAGCCATGAAATTAAAAGATGCTTACTTCTTGGAAGAAAAGTTATGACCAACCTAGATAACATATTCAAAACAGAGACATTACTTTGTCGACTAAGGTCTGTCTAGTCAAGGCTATGGTTTTTCCTGTGGTCATGTATGGATGTGAGAGTTGGACTGTGAAGAAGGTTGAGCGCCGAAGAATTGATGCTTTTGAACTGTGGTGTTGGAGAAGACTCTTGAGAGTCCCTTGGACTGCAAGCAGAGCCAACCAGTCCATTCTGAAGGAGATCAACCCTGGGATTTCTTTGTAAGAAATGATGCTAAAGCTGAAAGTTCAATACTTTGGCCACCTCATGCAAAGAGTTGACTCATTGGAAAAGACTCTGATGCTGGGAGTGATTGGGGGCAGGAGGAGAAGGGGACGACCGAGTGATGCTGGATGGCATCACTGACTCGATGGACATGAGTCTGAGTGAACTCAGAGAGATGGTAATGAACAGGGAGGCATGGTATGCTGTGACTCACGGGGTCGCAAAGAGTCAGACACGACTGAGTGACTGAACTTTCTGATGGTTATTAAATATCCTCCTTTTGTCTTTGATTTTCAACATTTCACTAGGAAATGTCTAGACATGATTGTTTTCTTTATATTTATGGTTTTCATTATTCTGCATGTTTTCAAAATCTGAAGACACATATCTTTCACTCAATCTTAAACATTCTTAATTATTATTAACTTGAATGTTACCTTTATCCCATTCACTTTACTATCTCCATTCTATGTCCTCCACTCTATAGTCCTTGGACTGACCCACTTCCCCCCCTCCCCTGGCCCCCCAGCCCACTAACCCGCTTCCACCACTGCATGTCCTTTGCCTGCCTTTTGCCTGTGGAAAAACCTTAGCCAAAGAATAGGTTTAGTTAGAGAAGTGAGAAAATGCAGAAACAAGGGAAAGCAGTAAAGAATGTCAAATAATAATAATATAGTCATTAAACACAGTCAAGGACCTTTAAGTTCATTCTCATGACTATAGATAATATTCTGAGATATAATCTGTGAGCTGTCCTATAGATACTGAAACCTCAGCAGGTAGAAGAAGTTAACTACATGATAACCAGATTGTACCCACAAAAATCCCACAATTCTGAGAACTGGCCTCAGAGAAATGACAAACTGACCCTGAAACTGAAGATTAATTGTATCTAAAAAAAGCAAGATGACACTGGTCATATCACGAATGACCAATTTGAAAGAATCAGAGCTGACTGTGTTTCTGTATGTAGCCCTGTAACTCCATTATAAAAGCTCTTGCCCACTGATTGCTAGTGGTGGGAGGGGGATGTCAGTCTTTGGATGAATGTCTGACCCTCGTCCCACAGTTGCAAGCATCTCAAATAAAGCAGTTTTTCCTTTTGACCAATCTGGCCTCTTTATTGGTGTTTAAGGGTCAAGTAGCCAGACCCAGGTTTTTGGTCACATACCTATGAGTAGAATTTCAGGCCATAGGGAATGTTTATCTTCAGACTTACTAGGCATTATCTGTTTTCCATAGTACTTGTTAACAACATATTTGCCATCTTCATCTTATAAACATTCTTGTTATTACATATCCTCACCAGCACTTGGTATTTTCAGACTTTAAATTATATCAACTGGCACAGTGTACGTACTAAGATATATCTCTTCATAGTTTTAATTTTTATTTTCCTAGACACTAATAAGATTTAACATATGCTCATGTATTTGTGTGCCGTTTATTTATCACCAATGAGAGAGCACTTATTCTAATGGAGCGTTTATATGATCATTTGAAGAAAATGGTTCACATTCTCCTGAGAGAAAAACTGAAGGAGGATGAAGTGCCTGGAGGCCTCTTTAACCTTTTGTAAAGTTATGAGCAGCTCTGCATTGTGAAATATTTCCAAATGCGCTCCTGCTCTCACTTGTTGAACATGATTATCTCATCTGAAAGAAATGTAATTCAATCTTCCATGAATGATCTTACCTTTGAAGTGTTTAAAAATATGCTATTGGCAAAACTCTCCTCAAGCTGATACCACAAATTGTAAAAGTGAAGAAGGTGCCTACATAAAGTTTTGATAATGAAAATCAAAATGGCATAGCAAAATTAAAGGTATCTATGATATAGCTTAAGTTGACACTGAACTGTGCATACTATTACGAAGACAAATAATAGATGTATTTATTAACATCTACTCCAATTTTCGGAGAAGGTAATGGCACCCCACTCCAGTATTCCTGCCTGGAAAATCTCATGGATGGAGGAGCCTGGTAGGCTGCAGTCCATAGGGTCGCTAAGAGCTGGACACGACTGAGCAGCTTCATTTTCACTTTTCACTTTCATGCACTGGAGAAGGAAATGGCAACCCACTCCAGCGTTCTTGCCTGGAGAATCCCAGGGACAGGGGAGCCTGGTGGGCTGCCATCTATGAGGTCACACAGAGTCGGACACGACTGAAGCGACTTAGCAGCAGCAGCAACACTCCAATTTTACTGGGTTTTTAATCCATATATTTTGATCCATATATTCTTAATTTTTATGTCATTTTTCTATTACATTACCAAACCCAAGTTTCCAGCAGATTTACTAGTTTATCTTTTATTCTTCTAATTTCACCTGGTCATTTTAAATTATGATATAGCCAAAGGCAAGTTAACAAATCTAGACAGTATATACATGCTTTCTTATTCTGTGGGAAATACTTTAATTATAACTTTAGTAAAGAAATCTTTCTAAGAGAAGATATAATGAGAAATGGTTTATAGCTTTTAAAAGAGTATATTTGTTGTACTCATTTATCTCATAAAAATTATATGAAAGAAAGATAATTACTCACTTATTTAATCAGCCCATCTTTTAAAGTTCTAATTCATTTAAAGCTAAACTGTGTCCCAAGTAAGACAAGTGTTTAAGTTTCATCTGTTTAAGTTTCACATGTGTATTAAAGATAGGAAGTTACAGTAATATCAATTTGATTTAATGTGAAGTAAATACAAGTAATGAAGTTATTGGTAGTCTACAACTATGAGAAAAGATTTTATTGGAGAAAACCAAGCATTATAAGTATTAAAGCTTTTAGGATATTTTCTTTCTTAATGCTATTTCTTGAAAATAGGTATATAGATATCTATGTGGACAATATAATGCTATGCTTGGAAAATTGTGTTTAAATTTCCCCTAGTCCTTGTTCAGAGCACTATTCTTTACAGGAATTTTATTGTGTGTGTGTGTATGTTATAATTTGGGCGTTGAATCTCTATTCTGTCTCAGTAGATATGCTTTTTATTTTTATATTGGTTCTGTGTATGTGTGTGTGCTCAGTTGCTCAGCTGAATCTGACTCTTCTTTGACCCCATAGACTATAGCCTGCCAGGCTCCTATGTCCATGGAATTTTCCAGGCAGGATTACTGGAGTGGGTTGCTATTTCCTATTCCTACTCCAGGGGATCTTCCTGACCCAGGGACTGAACCACATCTCTTGATTCTCCTGCATTGGCAGCTGGATTCTTTACCACTGTGTGACCTAGGAAGCCCATTTTGGTTCTACATTGGTCAATGATACACTCTTTTTAACCCATCCCATATTCCAATATTGTGCTTTTGACTCATAACACTTTTCTGTCAGGATTTTATATTTTTCCACAGTTGACACTCTGGGTTCACTGTCTCCATTTGCCATATAAGCATCTCAGCACACTGTAAATTGTAAATTATTGCTATATTCCTTGAAAAGGAAGAGTTGCCTCTCAGTACTTCACTTCAGTAATTTAAGAGATAATATAGATCACTTGGAGAAAGCAATGGTAACCCACTCCAGTACTCCTGCCTGGAAAATTCCATGGACGGAGGAGCCTGGTAGGCTGCAGTCCATGGGGTTGCAAAGAGTCGGACACAAATGAGCGTCTTCATTTTCACTTTCATGCATTGGAAAAGGAAATGGCAACCCACTCTAGTGTTCTTGCCTGGAGAATCCCAGGGACACAAGGGAGCCTCGTGGGCTGCCGTCTACAGAGTTGCACGGAGTCGGATACGACTGAACCGACTTAGTAGCAGCAGCAGATAGATCACTCAGGCTTTCACCTGGAAAATGAATAATTTAGGTTTGAAAGTCACCTGAAATCTACACCACCACCTTCCACCATTTCTTACTTCTGATTTCATACCGCCAAATAGCTGTCTGGACTATTTCAAACTAATTTACGTTATTAGTCACACATGGCTTGCATCCAAATAAAAAGTGCTTTAAAAACATAAATATATAAGATTATCATAAGATATGAATAAAATATACATTAAGAATTACATTTGATAATTAAATAAGATATACACTCTAAGCTTATCATATTCCCATAATTAATACGTTAGTATATTATTTTTCTTGAAAGTAATACTTACACAGAATATTAATGTTGCTGATTATTATTGCCAATAGATTGCTCAGATATGATTTACAAAATAAGAAATTTAGAAATGTCAAGGTCTTCAGTAGGAGGATGTTAGAATAAATACGAGATACAACCATTTCATACTCTTTCATATATAATGCTTTCCTGAAAAGAGACACAAGTCAAATATTCAAAACTTTTTAAAGACATGTTTCATTTGGAAGAAAAAGGATTATAAAATCAACTAAAAAGGTTGAAATTTGAATATTGTCAGTGGATTAAACCATTGTCATTTCTTTATTTTAGAGTATTGCAAAATGTCACCACTATGGGAAACTGGATGAACAACACAGTGTATTTCTCTATACTATTTTCTGCAACTGCATGTTAATATAAGATTATCTCAAAATAAAAATCCATTATTCCTACTTTTCTTCAGATACAGTTTTTTATTATACACCTCTAGTATTTTGTGCTTATTCTCTATTAGGGGTAATTTCCTCAAAACTGATAAGCTGACAGGTTCAAGTCAA
Organism: Madoqua kirkii; assembly: GCA_006408675.1. NCBI lineage: Eukaryota > Metazoa > Chordata > Mammalia > Artiodactyla > Bovidae > Madoqua > Madoqua kirkii. The sequence continues at coordinate 9,472 of SJYC01007157.1, forward strand.
TTAGACTGCAATTGAAAGTCAGAGGTTCACTCCTTTTAAAATACCTAATTGTGTGCACTTTATCTCATTGCATTAATTTAATTAGAATTATTGTCTTTAACACTAGTGACATCACATTTCTTTTGTCAGACTCAAAAGAAAAGCATTAAAACCTAAAATATTTAAATCATTAAACAAACAAATGCAAAGTGTTCTTGTAGAGCTGATGGCACTGGAAAAAGGAAGAGCTGATGACACTGGAAAAAGGAGTTGTTGGACTAAAGACAGTGTCAGCAGGAAATAGCTTCTGAAGAGTTCTGAATGAATCTGATCTCAATAGTTTGAATTTGACATGTAAAACTTGATTAAAGATGTCAATGTGAGCATGCAAAAAAACTGGGGTGATTAAAGCCATGTATGGAAATCTGCGATAAATATTGTGGAGTGACATGAAATCTAAAGGGGTGGGGTAACCTTACAACCTCTTAGTTGTAAAAAGAAACTCATAATCTGTTTTTAACAAGGAGATATTGAACGTCTCTGTGACACCCCGCTCTCTGCCCTGCTCCTCATACTGACTTCACTGATAGCACTCTCTGCCACTCACAGAGGAAACAAATGTCTCACATAGAATTGTGCCCACATAGTCATCATTTCCACCTTCAAGAACACTATCAACTGTCTCTCATTATTCTGGCATAATTTCTCCTCTTGTACTTCATATTCATAGACTCTCTTTCTTCTAAAAAATTCCCTATCAATATTAAGTATTTTCTCATTCACTCGAATTATGGATTTAAGCCATTGAATTGACTCCTCATCCTCAGCTGATACCTGCTAGGACAGCTTACATCAGGAGAAAAAAAAAATTAATGTCTTTGAATATATCAGTTCAGTTCAGTTGCTCAGTCGTGTTCGACTCTTTGCGACTCATGAATTGCACACGTCAGGCCTCCCTATCCAACACCAACTCCCGGAGTTCACCAGACTCACGTCCATCGAGTCCGTGATGCCATCCAGCCATCTCATCCTCAGTCGTCCCCTTCTTCTCCTGCCCCCAATCCCTCCCAGCATCAAAGTCTTTTCCAGTGAGTCAACTCTTCACATGAAGTGGCCAAAGTACTGGAGTTTCAGCTTCAGCATCACTCTTTCCAAAGAAATCCCAGGGTTGATCTCCTTCAGAATGGACTGGTTGGATCTCCTTGCAGTCCAAGGGACTCTCAAGAGTCTTCTCCAACACCACAGTTCAAAAGCATCAATTCTTCAGTGCTCAGCCTTCTTCACAGTCCAACTCTCACATCCATACATGACCACAGGTAAAATCATAGCCTTGACTAGATGGAACTTGTTGACAAAGTAATGTCTCTGCTTTTGAATATGCTATCTAGGTTGGTCACAACTTTCCTTCCAAGGAGTAAGCGTCTTTTAATTTCATGCCTGCAATCACCATCTGCAGTGATTTTGGAGCCCCCAAAACAAAAGTCTGACACTGTTTTCACTGTTTCCCCATCTATTTGCCATGAAGTGATGGGGCTGGATGCCACGATCTTCATTTTCTGAATGTTGAGCTTTAAGTCAACTTTTTCACTCTCCTCTTTCAGTTTCATCAAGAGGCTTTTTAGTTCCTCTTCACTTTCTGCCATAAGGTGGGTGTCATCTGCATATCTGAGGTTTTTATCACTATCTTAAGACTAAGTAGATCTTAAGGTGAACATTGGTGAAAGGATTTTCATTTGTTGGGCTGATGTTTGCTACTAAATCTCCATATTCCCTGCCCTTATAATGAATATAACTAGCATATAGGAGAAATAAGTATTAACCTTGAAGATTAATCACTAACCTTGGGTTAAGTAAATTCCTTTCCTAGTTGTAATACACTACACCCTCACCCTATAGGAATGCAACTCTATTTGGAGGGTGGCGCCTGATTTAAGAAAAAAATCACCCCTGGAAAAATAAGTTTTTTGGTTAACTGACCGGTATCAGAAAGGGCCATAAAATGTCAGCAGGCCTCATGGTCAGCAGATGATGTAAAAACTCATTATATGAAGCATCTGATTACGACAAGGGTCAGGTCTGCTGATCCCCATGTGACTCTGTATTCATCCTTATGTATAACAAAAGGTATAAAAACAAACTAGAAAAATAAATAAATGGGATCAGTTTCTGGAAAGACTGATTCCTCCGTGTCATTTCCTTCTCACTCCTTGTTTCCCTGGCTGAATTCCCATCTGGTATGGGGGTACGCACCAAGCCTACTAACTCTGCCTGTGCTTCTAAGGTTGGACCAGATAGGCCTCAGTGCCTCCTCTCCTTTTGGAGAACGGAAAGATGCCTGTGGCCTACGTAGGTGGTGATTAGTATTCCACTTAAACCAGTTATTCAGCCTCTTTCTCTCCACTAATTTTCCTACTATACTATCCGCTTCTAATTTCTCTATATATCTATAATTAAATTACTTTTTCCCTAGGACGCCTACTCTGTCCCCACCTTCAAATCACCCTGGATCCACCGGGGCTGGACCCCAGCAAACCACTTTCTCAGCCTTCTCAGTCTGAGTGGGAAAGCCTTCAATCCACCCGTAAACATATCTGTCATGACCAGTATGTTTTGTACCCTTGAGATACTGGCATCTGGGTGAAGTTCATCTGCCAGTCTTCTCCTGGGTAGGTCCCACGTTGTTGGATGAGCTGGGCCAGCTGGGGTCTTCAGTCTCCTTGGAGTTTGTTTAACTGGCAAGTGGGACAAGAGGAGACCACTTGCCTTATAGTCTTTTGGAGGCCTATTCCTCTTAAGGACCTTTCTAGTAATCTTTGGAGGGGTTTTCCCTGTAAATGAGTGGTGGCATGTAGGGAGTTAACCAACTTCCACTGGAGATTCCCACGCAGAAAAGAGTCCCTCCTTTTGGAACCACCCCATATGATCTTCTTGAAAGCTTTCACTCTTAGCTTTAAGAGTCTCACCTTCAGTATATGAAGAAATTTCTGGTAAATTGGTCTGTGGAATTAAAGTGGCAACTCCTTATTAGGTCATTGTTCTATAATGCTGCTCTCTTAGCTGCCTGGTTGGCTGTTTGGTTCCCTCATACCACTTCCATGATTCTCTTTGGTGTCTCTTACAATGAGAGACTGAAACCTCAGCAGACAGATGGGCTACTTCCAAAAGCCTAAGGATTTGACCACATTTGATGGGGGACCCTTGGGTGGTCAAGTGGTCTCTTTTTTTCCAAATAGCAGCATGTGCATGTAGCACCAGAGAGGCACACTTGAAGTCAATGTAAATGGCTACTCTTTTCCCTTTTCCAAGCACTAAAGCTCGAGTCAGGACTATGAACTCAGCTAATTGAGCTAATTGAGCTGAAGCACCTGGTAACAAAGGTTTCACCTCTATGGTCTCAAAATTGGAGACTACTGCATATCTGGCCCTTCTTTTTCCATGTGGATTTGACCACATTTGATGGGGGACCCTTGGGTGGTCAAGTGGTCTCTTTTTTTCCAAATAGCAGCATGTGCATGTAGCACCAGAGAGGCACACTTGAAGTCAATGTAAATGGCTACTCTTTTCCCTTTTCCAAGCACTAAAGCTCGAGTCAGGACTATGAACTCAGCTAATTGAGCTAATTGAGCTGAAGTACCTGGTAACAAAGGTTTCACCTCTATGGTCTCAAAATTGGAGACTACTGCATATCTGGCCCTTCTTTTTCCATGCAAGACAAAGCTGCTTCCATCAGTGTACCAGATTTTCTCAGGATTGGTCAGAGGATCTTCTGACAGTCCCTCTCAGGACTTTGTCCAGTAGTCCAAAGTTTCTAGGCAAGAGTGAAAGGGGAGAAAGCCCTCTGAGGTAAGCAGGAGGGTGGCTGGGTTAAGAACTTCACAAGTGTATTTAGTGAGGACTGGATTTTCCATCAGCACTACTTGATATCTGAGGATTCTTTGATCAGACATCCATAATTGGCTTCTCCCATTTAGGAGTTGTTTCACTTGGTGGTTGGTAAAAATAGTTTGCCCCCCAAAGAGAGTTTTAAACCATCTTCTATCAAGATTGCAGTAGCTCCAAGATTTCAAAGGCAGAGAGGCCACCCTTAAGCAGTTGGGTCGACCCTCTTGGATAAGCAAGCTACATGCTCAGGCTCGGGTCCTAAAGTTTGAGTTAATACTCCTAAGGCTATTTCTTCTCTTTCATGGACATATAGTTGGAATGCTTTTTCTGGTTCTGGCATCCTCAAGGCAGGTGCTTGAGTTAAGGTTTGTTTTAATGTAACCTCTGCCTTCTTTTGAGGAGTTCCCCACATCAGTTGAATTGATTCATCCTGTCCCTTCAAGCTTTCATATAAGGGTTGGGCAATTAGATCATAGTTGAGTATCCAGATTCTACAATACCCAGTTAGCCCCAGGAAAATTCACAATTGTTTTTGAATCATGAAGGTGGGCAACTGGAGGATTCCTTGTACTTGATCAGAGGGCAGACTCCTAGAACTGTATGTAATCTGAGCTTTCAGGTAAGTAACCTTTGTCTTATAAGTAACCTATAACCATCTGTGCCTTAGCATTTGAGACTATATATCCCCTCCCTGCCAAAAAGTTTAGAAACCAAATTGCATGTTTTGGGGCATTTTTTCTCATCTGGAGAGCAGATTAGTAGGTCATCTACATATTGTAATATTTTCCCATTAGGTCCCAGGTCCAGATCTAGGAGATCCTGGCTAAAGGCCTGCCCAAACAGGTGGGGACTATCTCTGAACCCCTGAGGTAATACTGCCCAAGTCATTTGTTGATGTTTTTTTCCTGGAGTCTCCTACTCCATGGCAAAAAGATATTGGGGTGTTTTAGCTAGTGGTATGCAGAAGAATGTATCTTTGAGATCCAAGACTGTAAGCCACTTAAGATTACATAGGGATTGGGTACTATGGAATGGAGGTGGACTACAGCTTCATTTATGATCTAGTGATCTTGAACCATTCACCAGGTTCTGTCCTTTATCTTTACAAGAAGGATCAGGTTGTTACACAGTGAATTGGTGGGGACCAGTAGACCATAGGCAAGGAATTTATTTATTAGAGACTGTAGTCCTTCCCAAGCTTCTCTTCTGAGGGGATATTGTTTCCAGTTGGAAACTGAATGGGTCTTGGAGGACAATGATGACCAGTTCATCTTGGTGGGCTTGGACAGGGGTCCTCTGGTCCCACTCCGGAGGGTTAATTTTTTCCTCCCATAGTTTTTGATCTCTCTCTATTAGAGAGGATGTAATGGGTTTCTCAGTAGTAACAAGAAGCTATAGGGCTTTAGAGGCTGAAAAACTTCTCATCACAAGGGTGGTCCTCAGTTTAGTGAGTATATCTTTTCCCAGTAAGGGAGCAGGGCACTCAGGGAACACCAGAAACTGGTGGGAAAATATTTGTCCATCCCAGCAACAAAGAAGTGTTCCAGTGAATCCTTTTGTAATTGTTTTTCCTGTAGCACCCAAAACGGTACAGGTTTGGGAAGAAAAGGCTCCAGAGTAGGAGGTCAGGACAGAGTAGGTAGCAGCTGTGTCAGCCAAGAACTTCTCAGACCTATCTGCCACATCCAGTTGCACCTTTGGCTCCAGCCCTGTGATGGTTATCTGTGACAGGCAGACTGGCTGGAGTGGGCCGCTTAAGTCCTATTGAACCATCATGAGGGAAGATTTGGTGCTTGACCTTGAGGCTCTTGCGTCCCCAGGGCAGAGTCCTGCCCAATGTCCCAGTTGATGGCATTTGTAGCAAGCCATTTTAGGAGACTTGTCATGATTTGGACACTCTTTGGCCCAATGTCCACCTGTCTACAAATGCCTACATTTGCCCTGTGCCTTGTCCTTCAAGGACTCTGGGTTTGCCATAGGGCTTCCCTGGAGGGTGGCTAGCATCTGGGCATGCCTTGTCTGTTTTCTTTTCTCCCTTTCCTGGGCCTTAGCCTTATTGGTGGCTATCTGGACCATCTCATCTAAAGAGACAATAGGGTCCTGCTGCTGTAGTTGTTGTGACTTTATCCTAATGTCTGATGCACACTGGGACAGGAATTTGTCCTTTAAAATTATCTCTTAAGAGTGCAAGTCCAGATTGGTAAACTTTTTGAGGGCCTCTTTAGTCTTTCCAGAAAGGCAATGGGGTTCTAATTGGGCTCCTGAGTTATTGCTAAGACCAAGGCATAGCTGATTAGTTTTTGCTGGGCTGCTTTCAGTCCTGCCTTTACACAGATCAGAAAATTATTCCTTTCTCAGATGTGCTCAGGGTCATTATAATTCCAATTAGGATCTGAAGAGGGGACCACAGTTTTCCCTACTGGGTATTTATCACTTGACACCTGAAGCCCTGTCGCATACCTTCGGGCTTCATTTAAGACCCTAGCATGCTCAGGGTCAGATAAAGTTTGGCTAAATATGTCCATCATATCCTTCCACATCAAATCAAAGGCCAAGGTAATGTGTTGGAATATATCTATATATTTGCTTGGTCATCTGTATAGCTTTCCTGGTCTTGTTTAATCTGTTTTAGTTCTAAGAGGGAGAAGGGCTTATCGACCTAGGTTGGTCTGAATTCTCCTCCAGTTTCAACTAAGGGACATACTCGAGTTGGTGTTTGTGGAGGGAGTGCTCCTGGATATGGGGGCACGTTGGGATACAAGGAAGGAGAACCAGGCAACTCAGGAACCATGGGAGGTGAGCCTTCACCGAAGGATTCCTTCACTTGGTTGTCTGTGCCTAACACCATTTGCCTAGTAGGCCCACTTTTAGGGCATACAACAATCCCATACTTAAAACAGTATTCCTTCATTTCTCTTATTCAGAAGAAAATTTGGACATACGGGATCTCTGTCCATTTCCCTTGTCTTTTGCAGAATAAATCTAGCTGCAGGATGGTATTGTAATTTAAACTCCCATCCCCAGGCCAGCTTTTCTTGTCCTCCAGAGGATACCATGGGCACACAGTGGCACAAAATAATTTTAAGCAACTTCTCCTTAGAGTTAAAGGATCAAACTACTTCCAGTTATCAAGGATGCATCTCAAGGGCGTCAGTCGGGAAGTGGATTGGTTATTTCTCATCTGAAAGACAGTGACGACAGGGAGGAAAAACAAGAAAAACTAATAGGCCTTCTTCAGTTTCCATGAGTGGACCTCTTTAAGGGTTAATCCTTCTGAAGCTTATAATACCCAGTACTGTTGCAACATGAGAGCCAGGCATCCCTGGGTCAGAGTGCAGATCCCCAGGCAGGCTAAGGTGTGACAGCCTCCTGGAGATCGAATCCCAGGGGAGGCTGAGGTAAGTTGCCCCCTCCCCCCCCTAGAATTGGGTTCCTGTGTAGGTCAAGACATGTCGACCTCCTGGGACCCCCGGAGTGGATTTGGGCATCCCCAAGTTCTCCAGCATGACCAGTGCTGGCTAGGATTAAGGTGTTGTAATCTTAACTCATTGCTGGTTTATCCACCACGCATGGGAATAGATATGATGTAAAGCAATCTGAGCCTGTGCCTGAGACTGGGAACCTGGCAAAACAGCCACAAGCCTTATCCTCTTGCACTGAAGGAGTGTAAGCCACTGGTTTCCTCCCCTAATCCTCCATAAGAGCAGAAGTAATGACAAAAGATTGGGTTATCTGGCTCTGTTAGGGGCATTGGTGGTGGTGGTTTAGTCATTAAGTCATGTCCAACTCTTGTGAGCTCATGGACTATAGCCTGCCAGGCTCCTCTGTCCATGGGATTCTCCAGGCAAGAATACTGGAGCAGGTTTCCATTTTCTTCTCCAGGGGACCTTCTTGACCCAGGAAGCAAACCCAGATCACCTTCATTGCAGGCAGATTCTTTACTGACTGAGCTACAAGGGAAGATCCATAAGGGGTATTAACAGTATTTTAATAATAAGCAGGGTGGACCAATGTTGCCTACAAGGGGGCAGGGTCTTAGTTGTAGGAGTTAGTAAGTGGCTTAAGAACAAATTGATAAGAGGCAACAGACCAGATGTTCCATAAAATGGAGTGGATATTTGATCCGAGGGTATGTTTGTAACTTTAGAGGAAGGGTGGTAAGGGTTTGGGTCCAAATGGCCTGCAGGGCTAACTCCCAAAATGGCAATCATTATCCCTGAAAGCCCAGTTGCCCTTGAAGGGATGCCAACAGATGGACTTCTAACAGGCATTGTGTGCCTGTCATCTGCCTTAGCAGGTTCACTGAGAGATGCTGTTGTTGCACATGGTGTAGGAAACATGGAAGATGAAGGCCTGAATATCTAGAGGGATTGGATATTATACAGTATTTCCCTCCCAAGGGCCAGATATTTTCTGGTTGTCCCTCCAGAAGATTGTAGAGGCAACATTGTGAGCCTGGATAGGGCTCAGGAATAGAGCATGAAACAGAAGGGAAGGGGGTAGGGTACAACTTTTGAAAGAATGACATAGCCCAGGGGCATAACATAAAATAATTAAAATCAAATGGGTCCAAGATGACAAGTCAAATTTAGCTAAACCTTGATTCTAAATCTGCAAGCTAAATGACACACCCAGAGGTGCCAGGACAGTTCCAAGGCACTGTCAAAAGACAGTGGGTGGTTCCCCAATTGTTGGAATGATCCTCCCTCTCATTAGTGTATGCAATCACCGAACTCACAAAAACTAACCACCCCACATTCAATGGCCACCACACTCTCTTTTATGATGGCCCACACCCTGTGGAGTGTGCTTCTCTCTGAATCTAAACAAATCCACCTCTTACTTATCCCTTTGTCTCTCACTAAATTTTTGCAATGAGATATCAGAACCTGAGGTTCATTAAGTCCTGAAGCCAGGCACCAAGCGGTTTGGCCAGGATAACATCCATACATGCATGACTACTGGAAAAATCATAGCTTTGACTAGACAGACTTTTGCTGGCAAAGTAATGTCTCTGTTTTTTAATATGCTATGTCTAGGTTGGTCATAGTTTTTCTTCCAAAGAGCAAATGTCTTTTAATTTCATGACTGCAGTCACCATCTGCAGTGATTTTGGAACCCCCAAAATAAAGTCTCTCACTGTTTCCATTATTTTCCCACCTATTTGCCATGAAGTGATGGGACCAGATGCCATGATCTTAGTTTTCTGAATGTTGAGCTTTAAGCCAGGTTTTTCACTCTCCTCTTTCACTTTCATCAAGAGACTCTTTAGTTCTTCTTTG
>SJYC01007164.1:0-21378 GCA_006408675.1 Madoqua kirkii
CTCAGGGGCGGGTGGGTGGCCGGGTGAGGGAGTGCCATCCTCTGGGGCGGGTAGCCAGGCAGGCAAGGGAGTTACATGCTGAGGGGTGGGTTGCTGGGTGGGCGAGGGAGTGCCACCATGAGGGGTGGGTGGCCTTCCAAGTGAGGGAGTGCCACCCTAAGGGGTGAGTTGCCAGGTGGGTGAGGGAGTGTGACCCTGAGGTGCGGCTGGCCGGGTGGGCAAGGGAGTGCCACCCTGAGGGGCAGGTGGCCGGCCGGGTGAGGGAGTGAAACCCTGAGTGGTGGGTGGCTGGGCAGTCGAGGGAGTGACACCCTCAGGTGTGGTTGGCCAGCCGGGCAAGGGAGTGCCATCCTCATGGGCGGGTGGCCGGCCGGGTGAGGGAATGACACCCTGAAGGGCATCTGTCCAGGCAGGCGAGGGAGTGACACCTTGAGAGGCGGGTTATAGGACGGATGAGAGAATGCCTCTGTGATGGGTAGGTGGCCGGCCAAGTGAGGTAGTGCCACCCTGAGGGACAGGTGGCCAGGCGGGCAAGGGAGTGCATCCTCAGGGGTGGGTGGCCGGGTGGGCGAGGAAATGACACCCTGAAGGGCATCTGTCTGTGTAGGGCCCTAAATGGGAAACCTCAGAGAAAAGAAAAAAATGGGTCTAACTTGACAGTTGGAGACAGTTGGAAACAGTTGGGCCTGGTGGAAGTGACAGGGGCGGGGTCTGTGTTAAAGTTTTTGATTGACTCTCTTGATTTCCATGCACATGAGGATTTGACCTTTAACATGATTGGTGCAACTGAAGGCACATAATGATATGACCTTTAACATGATTGGTGCAACTATGGAAAGTCCCTCCTAACCCTTCCCTGCTTGCCTATATAAGCTGGGAGTTTGCAGCAATAAAGTGGAACTGCTTGACGGAACCCGTCACGTCTGATTGTTTCTCACTCGCCAAGGGGCTGGGTTGGCAGACAGCAGGCTCACCTCTCCTCGGGACCCCTAGGCTTTGCTTAGGGAACTTCCACTGCCTCTACTCTTTCTGCGGAGTGCCCCCCGGCAGGCGCATGGTCAAACAGGCGAGGCAGTGACTCTCTGAGGGGCGGTTGGCCGGGTGGGCAAGGGAGTGATACCATGAGGGGCGGGTGGCCGAATGGGTGAGAGACTGACACCCTGAGGGGTGGGTGGCCTAACGGGCAATGGAGTGACACCCTGAGTGGTGGGTGGGAGGCCAGGAGAGGCAGTGACTTCCTGAGGGGCGGTTGGCTGGGCGGGCGAGGGAGTGACACCCTGAGGGGTGGGTGGCCAGGAGGGTAAAGGGGTGAAACACTGAGTTTTGGGTGGCCGGGCCAGTGAGAGAGTAACACCCTGAAGGGCAGGTGGCCGGGGGACCTAGGGAGTGCTACCCTGAGGGCTGGTGGTTGATCGGCAAGGGAGTGCCACCCTCGTAGCTGAGTGTCCAGCTGGGTGAGGGAGTGCCATCCTGAGGGGCGGGTGGTTGGCTGGGCGAGGGAGTGCCACCCTGAGGGGCGGGTGGTTGGCTGGGCAAGGGAGTGACACCTGGAGGGGGCGGGAGATGTGTATAAGAGACAGGGGCAACAGAGTCCCACCTTGAGGGGTGGCTAGCTGGGCAGGTGAGGGAGTGACACCCTGAGGGGCAGGACGGGTGAGGAACTGCCACCCTGAGGGGCAGGTGGCTCGCTGGGCAAGGGAGTGCAAAGATGTGTATAAGAGACAGGGGCAAGGGCGTGACAACCTGATGGGCAGGTGGCCAGGTGGGTGACGGAGTGACACCCTCAGGGGCAGATGACCAGGCGGGTGAGGGCGTCACACCCTGAGGGGCGGGTGGATGGGCAGGCAATGGAGTGACGCCCTGAAAGGCAGGTGGCCAGGCAGGCGAGGGAGTGACACCATGAGGGGCGGGTGGAACGGCAGGTGACGGAGTGACACCCTGAGGGGTGTGGGGCAGGGCGGGTGATGGAGTGACACCCTGAGTAGCAGGTGGATGGGCGGGTGAGGGTGTGACACCCTGAGTGGCGGGTGGCAGGCTGGGCAAAGGAGTGTGAATCTGAGGGGCAGTGGCCAGCCAGGCGAGGGAGTGCACCCTGAGGGGTGGTGGCCGGCCGGGATAGGGAGTGCCTCCCTGAGGGGCGGGTGGTTGCCGGGTGAAAGAGTACCACCCTCAGGGCCGGGTGTCCGGCCAGGTGAAGGAGTGCCACCCTCAGGGGCTGGTGGCCATCTGGGCGAGGGAGTGCCACCCTCAGGGCCGAGTGGCCTGCCTGGCAAGTGAGTGCCACAATCACAATACTGACACCCTGAGGGACGGGTGGAAGGACGGGCCAGGGGTGACACCCTGAGGTGCAGGTGGAAGGGCGGGAGAGGGAGTGACACCCTGATGAGCACGTGGCAGGGCGGGCGATATAGTGACACCCTGAGGGGCGGGTGGCCAGGCGGGCAAGGGAATGACACCCTGAGGGGTGGATGGCCGGGCAGGCGAGGGAGTGACAGCCTGAGGAGTGGGTGGCTGAGTGGGTGAGGGAGTGCCACCATGAGCAGCGTGTTGCCTGGCTGGCGATTGAGTGCCACCCTGAGGGGCGGTTGCCTAGGCAGGCGAGGAAGTGCCAATCTCAGGGGCGGGTGGCCAGAGGGGCGAGAGAGTGTCACACTCAGGTGCGGGTGGCTGGGCGGGTGCAGGAGTGCCAGCCTCAGGGGCGTGTGTCTGGTAGGCGAGAGAGTGACACTCTCAGGGGCAGGGAGAGGGCCGGCAAGGGAATGCAAACCTCAGGGGCTGGTGTCCGGGAGGTGAAGGAGTGACACCGTGAGGGGTGGATGAACTGGTGGGTGAGGGAGAGACACCCTTAGAAGTGGGTAGCCGGGCGGTCAAGGTAGTGACACCCTGCAGTGCGGATGGCCAGGTGGTCGAGTGAGTGACATCCTGAGGCATGGGTGGCCGAGTGAACGAGGGAGTGACACCTGAGGGGCAGGTGGGCTGGCAGACAAGGAAGTGACACACTGAGGGGTGGGTGTCTGGGAGGGTGAGAAATTGACACCCTGAACGCCGGATGACTGTGCCAATGAGGGCATGACAACCTTAGGGGCAGTGGCCGAGCGGGCGAGGGAGTGACACCATGAGGAGCGGGTGGCCAGGCAACCGAGGGAGTGACACCCTGAGTGACAGGTGCCCGGACGAACGAGGGAGTGACACCCTGAGGGGCAAGTGGCCAGGCGGGCGAGGGAGTGCCAGCCTGAGGGCCGGATGGCTGGGCGCTCAAGTGAGTGACACTCAAAGTAGCAGGTGGCTGGGTGGGCGAGGGAGTGACACCCTGAGGGGCAGGTGGCCTGGTGTGCTAGGGAGTGCCACCATGAGGTTGGGTGGCCGGCCATGCAAGGGAGGGCAACCCTGAGGTGCGTGTGGCCTGCTGGGCGAGGGAGTGCCTCACTGAGGGGCAGGTGGCCAGCTGGGTGAGGGAGTGCCACACTCAGGGGCAGGTGGCCGGGTGGGCGAGGGAGTGACACCTTGAGGTGTGCGTGGACAGGCGGGCGAGGGAGTGACACCTTGAGGGGCGGGTTGCCGGCTGGGCGAGGGAGTGACACTCTGATGGGTGTTGGCCACGCCGGCAAAGTTATGACACTCTGAGGGGTGGTTGTAGGGCGGGCAAGGGAGTGACACCCTGAGGGTCGGTTGGCTGGGCGGGCGTAGGAGTGACACACTGAGTGGCGGGTGACCGGGCAGGCGAGGGAGTAACACCTTGAGGGGCGCGTTGCCGGGTGAGCAAGGGAGTGCCACATTAAGGGGCAGGTGGTGGAGCAGGCAACTGAGTGACAGCCTGAGGGTTGGGTGGCCAGGCGGGCGAGGGACTGACACCCTGAGGGGAGATGGCCAGCCGGGCGAGGGACTGCCATCATCAGGGGCAGGTGGCCATCCAGGCAAGAGAGTGCCACCCTGAGGTGCGGGTGGCCGGCTGGGCGAGGGAGTGCCACCTTCAGGGTCAGGTAGCCAGTCAGGCAAGGGAGGGCCACACTGATGGTCGTGAGGCTGACCGGGTGAGGTAGTGCCAACCTCAAGGGCAGGTGGCCTGCCGGGCCAAGGAGTGTTACCCTCAGGTGTGGGTGGCTGGCCAAGTGAGGGAGTGCCACCCTCAGGTGCGGGTGGACGTACAGGCGATTGCCACCCTGAGGTGTGGGTGGCCAGCCTGGTGAGGGAGTCCCACCCTCAGGAGTGGGTGGCCAGGTGGGTGATGGAGTGACAACCAGAGAGGCAGGTGGCCCGGCAGGCAAGGGAGTGACACACTGAGGGGTGAGTGGCTGGGCAGGCGAGGGAGTAACACCCTGAGGTGGGGTTGGCCAGGAGGGCAAGGGAGTGACACCCCAATGGGTGGTTGGATGGCTGGCAAGGGAATGACACCATGAAGGACTGGTGGCCGACTGGGTGAGGGAGTGCCACCCACAGGCATGGGTCACCGGCTGGGCGAGGGAGTGACACCATAAGGGACAGGTGGCCGGCCAGGCGAGGAAGTGTCACCCTAAGGGGCAGGTGGCCAGCCAGTCCAGGGAAGCTACACTCAGGGACGGGTGGGCGTCCGGGCTAGGGAGTGCCACCCTCAGGGGCGAGTGGCCAGGCGGGTGAGGAGTGACACCTTGAAGAGCGGGTGGCCAGGCAGGCGAGGGAGTGACACCCTGAGGGTCAGGTTGCCAGGCTTCAAGGGAGTGACACCCTGAGGGGCGGGTGGCTGGCCGGGCCAGGGATGCCACACTCAGGGGTGGGTGGCCGGCCGGGCGAGGGAGTGACACCCTCAAGGTCGGGTGGCCGACCGGGTGAAGGAGTGCCACCCGCAGGCATGGGTCACCAGCTGGGCAAGGGAGTGACACCATAAGGGACAGGTGACCGGCCAGGCGAGGGAGTGAGACACTGAGGGGCAGTTGGCCGGGCGGGAGAGGGAGTGACACCCTGAGGGGTGGTTGGTAGGGCGTGTGAAGGAGTGACACCCTGAGGGGCGCATGTCCAGGCAGGTGAGGGAATGCCACCTTGAGGGGCGGGTGCCTGGGCTGGTGAGTGAGTGACACCTTGGGGGGGGTGGCCAGGTGGGCGACAGAGTGACACCCTGAGGGGAGGGTGGTTGGGCGGGCAAGGTTGGGCAACCCTGAGCGGCAGGTGGCTGGGCGGGCGAGTACGTGCCACCCTGAGGGGCGTGTGGCTGGGTGCTCGAGGGAGTGCCACCCTGAAGGGTCAGTGGCCGGCCAGGGGAGGGGGTCCCACCCTAAGGAGTGGGTGGCTTGGGGGTGAGGGAGTGCCACCCTGAGAGGCAGAGGGCTGGCCGTTCGATGGACTGCCACCCTGAGGGGCGGGTGGCCGGCTGGGCGAGGGAGGGCACACTGAGGGGCGGGTGGCTGGCCGGGTGAGGAACTGCCACCCTGAGGGGCAGGTGGCTCGCTGGGCAAGGGAGTGCAACCCTGAGGGGCGGGTGGCAGGCCGGGTGAGGTAGGGCCTCCCTGAGAGGTGGGCAGCTGGCTGGGTGAGGGAGTGCCACCCTGAGGAGCGGGTGGCCAGCAAGGCAAGTGAGGGCCACCCTGAGGTCCGGGTGTCCAGCCAGGCAAGGGTAGGCAATCCTGAGGGGCAGGTGGCTGGCAGGGCTAAGGCGTGCCACCCTGAGTGGCGCATGGCCAGCACGGCAAGGGAGGGCCAGCCTGAGGGTCGGGTGGCTGGCCGGGTGAGGTAGGGCCTCCCTGAGAGGTGGGCAGCTGGCTGGGTGAGGGAGTGCCACCCTGAGGGGCGGGTTGCGGGCCAGGCAAGTGTGCCACCCTAAGGGATGGGTGGCTCACTGAACAAGGGAGTGCCACCCTGAGGGGCGGGTGGCTGTTGGGGTGAATGCGTGCCACCCTGAGTGGTGAGTGGCTGGCCATGCGAGAGAGTGCCACCCTGAGGAGCAGATGGCCTGGCGGGTGAGGGACTGCCACCCTGAATGGCAGGTGGCTGAGCGGGCGATGGAGTGCCACCCTGAGGGGCGGGTGGCTGGGAGGGCAAGGGAGTGCCACCCTGAGGGGCAGGTGGCTGGGCGGGCGAGGGAATGCTATTTGAGGGGTGGGTGGCTGGGCAGGGGAGGGAGTGCCACCCTGTGGGGGGGCATTGTGTGGAGTGTGCAGCTCCACACCCAGAGAAGGAGTCTCTGTTTGCCCCTGGCAAGGGCCTGCCAGATGTGCCATCCCGAGCAGTCTCTTAGTCAGCATAGACGTGTGCAGGTGGTTTGGGCCAGCCCCTGCCTGTCTGGGCTCCTGCCCACAGCCCCAGCTCAGGGGAACCAGACCCTGTGCTCAGACCTTCAGGAGGCGCGCTGGTACCCCTGCGTGGAAGCCGAGTGCACAGCATGCATGGAAGCGAACCTCCTCCGGGGAAGACCAGGCAGCACAGATGCGTGCATCTGCAAGCCCTGATGAGAAAGAACCGAGTGCAGCACCAACACAGTAGAGCTCCAGCTCTGCTCAGAGGCCTGACTTGGCAGAGTCCCGGGCGCAAGGCTGCTCTGGACTGGGTGAGCCTTGCCCAGACTTACCTAGATGCTAGGCTTACTGCCCATGAATTAGCTGGTTGTGGGTGCTTGCGAGACAGCACGGGCACCTTTCTGGCCTCAGCACCGCCCCTGCCTTGCCTTGCGACCTAGGCCCCCAGGCCTCCTTGGGGAGGGATTAGGAGCCGGTGCCCTCCACACTGCCAAGGGCTCCAGCAGTGAGAGCTCTGTCAGTGGGAAGGCAAGGGCAACTGGATGGCTTCTTTAACGGTTGCTTGGCGGCACAGACTCAGCACCACACGGAGAGCACCAGGCTCAAAGGGCCCCCGGGAGTGGTGTGCAGTGCCACACAGGCAGAGGGGGGCTACATTTGCCCCCGGCAAGTGCATACAGACATGGGTTCCCTAGCACTCTCCTAGCCAGCAGAGATGTGTGCAGGTGGTTTGGGCCCGTCCCTTTGTGCCTGGGCAACCGCCCACAGACACAGCTCAGGGGAACCAGCTCCTGTGCCCAGACCACCAGGAGGCGTGCTGGTGCCCCCGCCTGGAACCCGAGTGCACATCATGCAGAGAAGCGAGCCTCCTCGTGGTAGATGATGCTGCCCAGCTGCGTGCTTATGCAAACCCTGATGGGGAAGGCCCAAGTGCGCTTCGAGCACGGCAGAGCTCCAGCTCTTCTCAGAGGCTGATCGAGCTGAACCCAGGAGTGAGGCTACTCTACCCTGGGCAACCTTGCCCAGAAGTGCCTAGCTGCTAGGCTTACTGCCCGGGAAGGTGCAGGCTGTGGGAACCTGGGGGACAGCACGAGCGCCTTCCTGACCTCAGTTCTGCTCCTGTCTTGCCTTGCAACCAGGCCCTCAGGCCTTCTTGGGGAATGGTTAAGGGTCAGTGACTTCACACTGCCAAAGGACTCAGCAGTGAGAGCTGTGTCAGAGGGAAGGCAAGGGCAATTGGATGGCTTCTCCAGCACTTGCTTGTTGGCACACACCCAGCGCCGCTTGGAGAGCACCAGGCTCCAGGGTCCCTGGGTGTGGTGTGCATCGCCACACCTGGAGAGTGGGGCTCCATTCGCCCCCAGCAAGGACCTGACACAAGAGGGTTCCCTAGCGCTCTCCTAGCCAGCAGAGACGAGTGCAGATGGTTTGGGCCCACCCCTGCATGTCTGGGCTTCTGCCCACAGCCCCAGCTCAGGAGAAGCAGCCCCTGAGCCCAGACTCCAGGAGGCGCGCTGGCGCCCCCGCCTGGAAGCCGAGTGCACAGCATGCGGGGAAGTGAGCCTCCTCGAGGAAAGAGGAGGCAGCCCAGCTGCATGCGTCTGCAAGCCCTGATGGGGAAGGCCCGAGCGCGTCTCCAGAACAGCAGAGCTCAGCACTGCTCAGAGTCCCGATCAGGCAGAGCTGCGGGTACGAGGCTGCTTTGCCCTAGGCGAGCCTTGCCCAGACTTTCCTAGCTGTTAGGCTTACTGCCCGGTAAGGAGCAGGCTGTGGACGGCCGGGGGAAGGCACAGGTGCCTTCCTGGCCTCAGATCCCAGCCTGCCTTGCTTGCAACGTAGGCCCCAAGGCCTCCTTGGGAGGGGTTAGGGGCTGGTGGCTTCCACGCAACCAAGGACTCCAGCAATGAGAGCTATGTCAGAGGGAAGGCAAGGGCAACTGGGTGTCTTCTCCAGCGTTTGCTTGAGCTCACAGAAACAATGCCACACAAAAGTGTCAGGCTCCGAGAGCCCCTGGGTTAGGGTGTGCAGCACCACACCAGGAGAGGACGGTTCCAATCACACTGGCAAAGGCCTGACAGATGTGGCTTTCCTAGCGTTCTCCTCGCCAGCACAGACATGTGCAGGTGGTTTGGGCCCACCCCTGGCTGACTGGGTTTTCGCCCACAGCTCCAGTTTAGGGGACCAGCCCCTGAGCCCAGACCTCTAGGAGGCACGCTGGTGCCCCCAACTGAATGCTGAGTACACTGCATGCAGGGAAGCAAGCTTCCTCAGAGGAAGACGAGGCAGCCCAGCTGCATGCATCTGCAAGCACTGATGCATCAGCCCGAGAGAGCCTCCAGCATGGCAGAGCTCCAGCTCTTCTCAAAGGCGTGATCTGTCAGAGTCCTGGGCGCAAAGCTGCTCTGCACTGGGCTAGCCTTGACCAGACTTGCCTAGATACTAGGCTTATTGCCTGGGAAGGAGCGTGCTGCAGGCAGCCGGAGGAAGGCACGAGCGCATTCCTTGGCCCCACCTCCCCTCCTGCCTTGCCTTGCTATCTAGGCCCTGCGGCCTACTTGGGGAGGGGTTAGGAGCCAGTGGCTTCCACACTGCCAAGGGCTCCAGCAGTAAGAGCTCTGTCATAGGGAAGGCAAGGGCAATGGATGGCTTCTCCAGCGTTTGCTTGGGCACACGACACAACACCACACGGAAAGTGCCAGGATCCCAGAGCCTCTGGGTTGGCGTGTGCAGTGCCACATCAGGAGTGGACAGCTCAGATCACTCTGGCAAGGGCCTGAAAGACATGTGTTTCTGAGCACTCGCCTAGTAAGCAGAGACCTGTGCAGGTGGTTATGGCCTTCCCTTACCTGACCAGGCTCCTGCACCCAGCCCCAGTTCAGGGGAACCAGCCCCTGAGCCCAGACCACCAGGAAGCACGCTGGTGCCCCCAGCTGAAAGCCGAGTGCACAGCATGCATGGAAGCAAGACTCCTTGGGGGAAGATCAGCAGCACAGATATGTCCATCTGCAAGCCCTGATGGGGAAGACCTGAGTGCAGCACCACCATGGCAGAGCTCCATCTCTGCTCAGCAGCCCGATCTGGCAGAGCCCCACGCACGAGGCTGCTCTGCCCTGGGAGAGTTTTGCCCAGACTTGCCTACCTGTTAGGCTTACTGCCCATGAAGGAGCAGGCTGTGGGCACTTGTGGGACAGCACAGGCGCCTTCCATGCCTCAGCACCACCCCTGCCTTGCCTTGCGACCTACGCTCCCAGGCCTCCTTGAGGAGGGATTAGGTGCCGGTGCCTTCCAAACTGCCAAGGACTCCAGCAGTGAGAGCTCTGTCGGTGGGAAGGCAAGGGCAACTTCATGGCTTCTCCAGTGGTTGCTTAGCCGCAGAGACCCAGCACCACACGGAGAGCAACAGGCTCCCAGGGCCCCTGGGTGGGGTGTGTAGCACCACACCCGGAGAGAGGGGCTCCATTCTCCCACGGCAATGATCTGACAACCGTAGGTTCCTAGCACTCTCCTAGCCAGCAGAGAGGTGTGCAGGTGGTTTTGGCTCGCCCCTGCCTGTCTGTGCTTCTGGCCACAGCCCCAGCTCAAGGAAACCAGCCCCTGAGCCCAGACAACCAGGAGGTGCGCTGGCTCCCCCACCTGGAAGCCGAGTACACAGCATGTGAGAAGCAAGCCTCCTCAAGGGAAGACAAGGCAGCGCAGCTGCTTGCTCTGCAAGCCCTGATGGGGAAGGCCAAAGCGCGCCTGCAGAAGAGCACACTTCCAGCACTGCTCAGAGTCCTCATCAGGCAGAGCTGCGGGTGAGAGGCTGCTTTGCCCTAGGCGAGACTTGCCCAGATGTGCCTAGCTGCTAGGCTTACTCCCTGGCAAGCAGCAGGCTGTGGACAGCCACAGGAAGGCACGAGCCCCTTCCTGGCCTCAGATCCGAGGCTGCCTTGCTTGTGACCTAGGCCCCCAGGCCTCCTTAGGGTGGGGTTAGGGGCCGGTGGCTTCCACCCTGCCAAGGGCTCCAGCAGTGAAAGCTGTGTCAGAGGGAAGGCAAGGGCAACTTAATGGCTTCTCCAGCGGTTGCCTGGCCGCATAGACCCAGAGCCGCATGGATAGCAGCAGGCTCCCAAGGCCCCTGGGTGGGGTGTGCAGTGCCACACCCGGAGAAGGTGGCTCTGTTTGCCCCCTGCATGACCTGACAGACGTGGGTTCCCTAGCAGTCTCTTAGCCAGCAAAGACATGTGCAGGTGGTTTGAGCCAGGCCCTGCATGACTGGGCTCCCGCCCACATTCCCAGCTCAGGGGAACCAGCCCCTGTGCCCAGACCTCCAGGAGGAGTGCTGCCGCCCCCACCTGGAAACTGAGTGTACAGCATGCATGGAAGCGAGCTTCCTCTGGGGACGACCAGACAGCACAGATGCGTGCCACTGCAAGCCCTGATGGAGAAGACCTGAGTGCAGCACCAGCAGGGCAGAGATCCACTTCTATTCAGTGGCCCTGTCTGGCAGAGCCCCGGGCACGAGGCTGCTCTGCCCTGGGCGAGCCTTGCCCAGAGTTGCCTAGATGCTAGGCTTACTGCCCGGGAAGAAGCTGGCGGTGGGTGCTTGCGGGACAGCATGGGCACCTTCCTGACCTCAGCACCGCCTCTGTCTTTCCTTGCGACCTAGGCCCCCAGGCCTCCTTGAAGAGGGGTTAGGGTCCTGTGCCTTCCACACTGCCAAGAGCTCCGACAGTGAGAGTTCTGTCAGTGGGAAGGCAAGGGTAACTGGATGGCTTCCCCAATGGTTCCTTGGCCGCACAGACCCCACACCGCACGCAGAGCACCAGGCTCCCAGGGCCCCAGAGAGTGTTGTGCAATGCCACACAGGAAGACGGGGACTACGTTCGGCCCTGGGCAAGTGCCTGACAGACGTTGGTTCCCTAGCACACTCCTAGACAGCAGAGACGTTTCAGGTTGTTTGGACACGTCCCTGCGTGTCTGGGCAACCGCCCACACCCACAGCTCAGGGGAACCAGCTCCTGAGCTTAGACCACCAGGAGGTGCACTGGTGCCCCCGCCTGGAAGTCGAGTGCACATCATGCGGGGAAGCAGTCCTTCTCGTGGTAGATGATGGTGTCCAGCTGCGTGCTTATGTAAAGCCTGATGGGGTAGGCCCGAGTGTGCCTCCAGCACGGCAGAACTCCAGCTCTTCTCAGAGGCCGATTGAGCAGAACCCAGGAGTGAGCCTGCTCTGCTCTAGGCAACCTTGCCCAGACGTGCCTAGCTGCTAGGCTTACTGCCCAGGAAGGTGCAAGCTGTGGGAGCCCAGGGGACAGCATGGGCATCTTTCTGGACTCAACTCTCCTCCTGCTTGCCTTGCGACCTAGGCCCCAGGCCTCCTATTGGAGGGGTTAGGGGCTGGTGGCTTCCACACTGCCAAGGGCTCCAGCAGTGAGAGCTCTGTCAGAGGGAAGGCAAGGGCAACTGGATGGCTTCTCCAGCAGTTGCTTTGCCACAGAGACCCAGCGCCGTAGTGAGAGCACCAGGCTCCCAGGGCCTTTGGGTGTGGTGTACAGCGCTACACCCAGAGAGAGGGCCTCCCTTTGCCCCAGCAAGGGCGTGACAGATGTTGGTTCCCTAGTGCTCTCCTAAGGAGCAGAGATGTGTACAGATGATTTGGACCAACCCCTGTGTGTCTGGGCTCCTGCTGACAGCCCCTGCTCATGGGAACCAGTTCTTGAGCCTACACCTCCAGCAGTGCGCTGGTGCCCTCGCCTGGAATCCGAGTGCACAGCATCCACGGACGGGAGCCTCCTCGTGGTAAGACGAGGCAGCCCAGCTGTGTGCATCTGCAAGCCCTGATGGGGAAGGCCCGAGTGCGTCTCCAGCACGGCAGGATTCCACCTCTGATCAATGGCCCGATCTGGCAGAGCCCCGGGGTCGAGTCTGTTCTGCTCTGGGAGAGCCTTGTCAAGACTTGCCTAGCTGCTAGGCTTACTGCCCGGAAGGAGAAGGCTGGGGGCAGAAGGGGCACGGCAAGGGCGGCTTCCTGGCCTCAGCTCTGCTCTTACCTTGCCTTGCGACTTAGGCCCCCAGGCCTCCTGGGGGTTACGGGCCAGTGGCTTCCACACTGCCCAAGGGCTCCAACAGTGAGAGCTCTGTCCTAGGGAAGGTAAGGGCAACTTGATGACTTCTCCAGTGGTTGCTTTGCCACACAGACCCAGTGCCACACAGAAAGCACCAGGTTTCCAGGGCTTCTTGGTGGGGTGTGCAGCGCCACATCCGGAGAGAGGGACTCTGTTCGGCCCCGGCAAGGCCAGACAGAATGTGCTCACTAGCGCTGTCCTTGCCAGCATAGACATGTGCAGGTGGTTTGGGCGCACTGAACCAGCTCAGGGGAACCAGACCCTGAGCCCAGACCTCCAGGAGGCGTGCTGGTGCCTCCGCCTGGAAGCCGAGTGCACTGTATGAAGGGAAGCAAGCCTCCTCAGGGAGGTCAGGCAGCCCTGCAGCGGGCATCTGCAAGCCTTGATGGGGAAGGCCGAGTGCGCCTCGAGCACAGCAGAACTCCAGCTCTGCTCAGAGGCCGATCTGGCAAAGCCCTGGGCATGAGGCTTCTCTGCCCTAGGTGAGACTTCCCCAGACTTGCCTAGCTGCTAGGCTTACTGACTGGGAAGGAGCAGACTGTGTGCACCAGTGGGAGAGCATGGGAAACTTTCTGGCCTCAGCTCCGCTCCTGCGTTGCCTTGGGACCTAGGGATGAGGCATCCTTGGGGAGGGGTTAGGGGCCAGTGTCCTCCACACTGCCAAGGGCTCCAGGAGTGAGAGCTCTTTCAGAGGGAAGGCAAGGGAAACTGGATGGCTTCTCCAGCGGCTGCTTGGCCGCACAGACTCAGCATTGCATGGAGAGCACCAGACTCCCAGGGCCGTGGGTTGGGTGTGTAGCACCACACCCGGAGAGTGGGGCTCTGTTCGCCACCGGCAAGTGCCTGACAGATGTAGGTTTCCTAGCACTCTCCTAGCCAGCATAGACGTGTGCAGGTGGTTTTGGCTCGCCCCTGCATGTCCAGGCAACAGACCAAAGCCCCAGCTCAAGGGAAACAGCCCCTGAGCCCAGACTGCCAGGGTCACACTGGCGCCCCCACCTGGAAGTCGAGTGTACAGCATGCGGGGAAGCCAGCCTCCTCGAGGCAGACAAGGTAGCACAGCTGGGTGCTTATGCAAACCCTGATGGGGAAGGCCCGACAGCGCCTCCAGCATGGCAGAGCTCCAGCTCGTCTCAGAGGCCAATGGACCAGAACCTAGGAGCGAGGCTGCTCTGCCCTGGGCGACCTTGCCCAGATATGCCTAGCTGCTAGGCTTACTGCCCAGGAAGGTGCAGGCTGTGGGAGCCCGGGGGACAACACGGGCACCTTTCTGGCCTCAACTCTGCTCCTGCCTTGCCTTGCGACCTAGGCCCCGGCCTCCTATTGGAGGGGTTAGGGGCTGGTGGCTTCAACTCTGCAAAAGGCTCCAGCAATGAGAGCTCTGTCAGAGAAAAGGCAAGGGCAACTGGATGGCTTCTCCAGGGTTTGCTTGGCTGCATAGACCCAGCACCGCATGGAGATCACTAGGCTCCCAGGGCCCCTGGGTGAGGTGTGCAGTGCCACACCTGTAGAGGGGGGCTCCGTTCTCCCCTGGCAAAGACCAGAGAGACGTTGTTTCCCTAGTGCTCTCCTAGCCAGCAGAGAAATATGCAGGTAGTTTGGGCCCGCCCCTGCATGTTTGGCCTTCCGGCCACAGCCTCATCTCGGGCGAACCAGCCCCTGAGCCCAGGAGGCAAAGTCCAGCCTTGCCTATCAGGGCTTGCAGACGCATGCAGCTGAGGTGCCTTCCCTTCTCTTGAGGATGCTCACTTGTCTGCATCCTGTGCACTAGGCTTCCAGGTAGGGCCGCCAGCACACCTCCTGGAGGTCTGGGTTCAGGGGCTGGTTCACCTAAGCTGGGGTTGTGGGCCAGAGGCTGGACACACGGGCGGGCCCACATCAACTGCAAACATCTCTGCTGGCTAGGAGAGCACTAGAGAACCCACGTCTGTCAGGCCTTTGCTGGTGGCGGACCTAACCTCCCTCTTCCGGTGTCGTGCTGCACACCCAACCCAGGGGCCCTGGGAGCCTGGTGTTCTCCATGCTGTGCTGGGTCTGTGTGGCCAAGCAACCGCTAGAGAAGCCATCCAGTTTCCCTTGCCTTCCCTCTGACAGAGGTCCCACTCTGGAGCCCTTGGTAGTGTGGAAGCCACGGGCCTCTAACCCCTTCCCAAGGGGGCTTGGGTGCCTGGGTCAAAAGGCAAGGCACGAGCTGAGCTGAAGCCAGGAAGGCGCCTGTGCCATTCCTCGGTCGCCCACAGCCTGTTTGTTCTTAGGCAATAAGCCTAGCAGCTAAGCAAGTCTGGCAAGGCTAGCCCAGGGCAGAACAGCTTCACACCTGGAGCTCTGCCATTCTGGGCCTCTGAGCAGATCTGGAGCTCTGCCGTGCTAAAGGTGCACTCGGGCCGTCCCCGTCAGGGCTTGCAGACACACGCAGCAGGGCTGTCTCTTCTTCCCCTGAGGAGGCTCGCTTTCCCCCAGCTGTGCACTCGTTTCCAGGCTAAGGCACCAGCACGCCTCCTGGATGTCTGGGCTCAAGGGCTGATTCCCCTTACCTGGGGCTGTGGGCAGGAGCCCAGATGCACAGGGGCGGGCCAAACCTCCTGCACACTTCTCTGCTGGCTAGGAGAGCACTAGAAAACCCACATCTGTCAGGACATTGCTGGGGGCGAACGTAGCCCCCTCTCCATGTGTGGCACTTTTCACCCCACCCAGGGAACCTGGGAGCCGTGGTCTCTGTGAGACACTGGGTCTGTGCTGCCAAGCAACCGCTGGAGAAGCCATCTGATTGCCTTTGCCTTTCCTCTGACAGAGCTCTCCATGCTGGATCCCTTGGCAGTGTGGAAGCCACTGGCCCACACTGGAAAAAGCCACCAGCTCCTAACTCCTCCCAAAGGGGGCCTGGGGGTCTTGGTCGCAAGGCAAGGCAGGAGCAGAACAGAGGCCAAGTTGGCGCCCATGCTGTCCCCTGGCCGCCCTCATCCTGCTCCTTCCCGGGCAGTAACCTAGCAGGCTGATCAAGCCTCTGAGCAGAGCAGGAGCTCTGCCATGCTGGAGGTGCACTCGGGTATTCCCCATCAGGGCTTATTGACACATGCAGCTGGGCAGCCTCCTCTTCCCCCTAGGAGGCTCGCTTCCCTGCATGCTGTGCTCTCGGCTTCCAGGCAGAGGCGCCAGCGCGGCCTCTGGAGGTCTAGGCTCAAGGGCTGGTTCCCCTGAGCTGGGGTTGTGGGCGGGACACCAGACAAGAAGGATAGGCCTGAACCACTTGCACACGTCTCTGCTGGCTAGGAGAGCACTAGGGACCTACGTAAGTCAGGCCCTTGCAGGGGGCGAATGGAGCCCCCCTCTCCAGTTGTGGTGCTGCACATCCCACCCAGGGGCCCTGGGAGTCCGGTGCTCTTTGTGCAGTGCTGGGTCTGTGTGGCCAAGCTACCACTGGAAAAGCCATCCAGTTGCCCTTGCTTTCCATCTGACAGAGCTCTCACTCCTGGAGCCTTTGGCAGTGTGGAAGCCACCGCCCTCTAGCCCCTGCCGAAGGAGGTCTGGGGCCTTGGTCGAAAGACAAGGCAGGAGCGAAGCTAAGGCCAGGAAGGCGCACATGCTGTTCCTTGGCCACCCGCAGCCTGTTCATTCTGGGGCAGTAAGCCTAGGAGCTAGGCAAGTCTGGCAAGGCTACCCAGGGCAGAGCAGACTCGCACCTGGGGCTCTGCCAGATGGGGGTCTAGGAGCAGAGCTAGAGCCATGCCGTGCTGGAGGCGTACCTGGGCCTTCACCATAATGGCTTGCAGACAAACGCAGCGGGGCTGCCTTGTCTTCCCATGGAGCGGCTCACTTCCCAGCATGCTGCGCATTCAGCTTCCAGGCGGGGGGCACCAGTGCAACTCCTGGATATTAGGGCTAAGGGCTGGTTCGCTGATCTGAGGATGTTGGCAGGAGCCGAGACGCGCAGGGCCAGGCAAAACCTGCACACTTCTCTACTGGCTAGGAGAGCACTAGGGAACCAATATTTGTCAGGCCATTGCCCGGAGCGAACGGAGCCCAGCTCTCCGGGTGTGACGCTGTACACCACATCCAGGGTCCCTGGGAGCACGGTGCTCTCCCTGCAGTGGTGGATCTGTTTGGCCAAGCAACCGCTGGAAAAGACATCCAGTTGCCTTGGCCTTCCCTCTCACAGAGCTCTCACTCCTGGAGCCCTTGGCAGTGTGGAAGCTACCAGACCCTAACCTCTCCTCAAGGAGGCCTTGGGCCGTAGGTTGCAAGGCAAGGCAGGAGCGGAGCTCAGGCTAGAAAAGCACCCATGCTGTCCCTGGCCGCCCGCAGCCTGCTCCTTCCCGGGCAGTAAGCCTAGCAGCTAGGCTAGTCTGGGCAATGCTCGCCCAGGGCAGAGCAGCTTCCCCCCGGGGCTCTGCCAGATCGGCCTCTGACCAGAGCTGGAGCTCTGCCATGCTGGAAGCACACTCGGGTCTTTTCCATCAGGATTTACAGACACACTCAGCTGGACTGCCTCGACTTCCCCCAAGGAGAGTCGCTTCACCCCATGCAGTTGTCTCGGCTTCCAGTCGGGGGCGCCAGCACGCCTCCTGGAGGTTAGGACTCAGGGGCTGGTTCCCCTGAGCAGGGGCTGTGGACCAGAGCCCAGACAGGCAGGGGTGGGCCAAACCACCTGCACACGTCCCTGTAGGCTAGGAGAGCAGCTGGAGCTCTGCCATGCTGGAAGCACACTCGGGTCTTTTCCATCAGGATTTACAGACACACTCAGCTGGACTGCCTCGACTTCCCCCAAGGAGAGTCGCTTCACCCCATGCAGTTGTCTCGGCTTCCAGTCGGGGGCGCCAGCACGCCTCCTGGAGGTTAGGACTCAGGGGCTGGTTCCCCTGAGCAGGGGCTGTGGACCAGAGCCCAGACAGGCAGGGGTGGGCCAAACCACCTGCACACGTCCCTGTAGGCTAGGAGAGCCTTAGGGAACCCATGTCTGTCAGGCCCTTGCCGGGGGGGAACGGAGCCCCCCTCTCTAGGGCTGCGTTCTGTAATGCTCAGAGGACCGCACTCTGAAAATGACACTCAGGGACAGACTCTCGTGTACTGGCACTTTATTATCTAACTGCGCAGTTTTATAATTCTCAGGGAATAGAGCATAAAGGCAGAGTTGCACTTAGCCCCTCCATGTAGACATGGAGGCATTCTAGCAAAAACACTGTTCCCATTGCCCAACACATAGCATAGCCTTGGTGAAACTCTAAAGGGAACCTTATCATGAGACAGCAGTCCTTGCTCTCAGTAACAGGTTGTCAGAAGGAAGCCTTTGAAAGCCTCAAGGCCGGGTGTAGAACCCTTTGTTATCCGTTCCCAGCCTCAGGCATTCATTACGCCTCTTCTGAAAGGTTATTGTTAAATTACGTCGCCGAGATTCTTGGCCTCCGGAGGAGAAATCAACCCTGAGACAGAGACGAGGCTTGATCCCTCAGAGCTTTTGTGTACCAAAGTTTTATTAAACTATAAAGCAGATAGAGAAAGCTTCTGACATAGGCATCAGAAGGGGGCAGAAAGAGTACCCCCCTGCTAGTCTTTAGCTGGATGTTATATCTTGAAGAAGGGCAAAGCACCATACAAATAGTTTCACTTACACAGATTAGAGAAACACTATCAGAGTATAACATACCGGTTTGTCAAGTAGGTTCTGAGTCCAAAAGGCAGAACTGACTTGAAGACAGAGTTTGGGGTAAATGCATAGTACATTAGCATAGCTTAAGAGAAACATTTCCGTAAGAAAACGGCAATGGTTCACTTCAAGTGAAACCAGGTGTCATTATGGCAATACTGAATTTTCAGACAAACCGCTTTTTAAATTTGTATAGAAAAGGAGAAAATATCGCTAGTCTTTTCCTCCTGCCGCTTAAGAGAGAGCAAATGTCTGACACTTGCAGGCTCTTTCCTCTGTTTGGAAACCCCTGGCCTTCCTGCCTGTTACTCTCTCAGTTCCAGCTTCCAACCTTGGTCATGAGTGGAGCAAATACATTTTCAGTATTTGCTCAATGCCTTCCAGCTTCTCCACATTTCCTCCCTTTTTCCTCAAGAGCAAGACTCCTCGGCCAAGGTTATTCCTGGTTTTCCGGTGGGGGTGGCTCGAGCACATAACGTCTGGAATCCTATAAGAACAAGAACAAACAATAAACAGATCAGCGCATAAGAAGCCATCATGTATGGGGTACCCAATTGTTTGGATTTAGAAAGGAAGTACTAGCAGATAGTGTATTATAAAAGTCAGTGTTCTAGAACACAGTGGGAGTGCTGCTGAAGGGAGACGTGATTTGTATTTGTTGATCTATCTGAGCTTGTTGAACCCAGAGATCATGAGAATCCTTTTTCCAAGCAGTAATGAAATCATGATTTTGTATTGAATTATATAATGCCATTCCAGAAATGATATCAACAGTTACAATGGAAATGATACCCACTCTGGTTGCAATAATCCAGGCAATAAAACGTTGGCTTCTTTTTAGAGATTCTCTCGGAACAAAAGACAACAACATGGAATCTGACCAAGGTTCAAAAATCTTAACTGGCACCCACGAATCAGTCCTTTGCCCAACTAAAAGAAACATTGTCTTTAGTAACATTAATTGGCACACTATGATTTAAACAAATATACAAACGACACTCAGTAGAGGACAGCATTGAGCTATGACTCCTAAATTGTCCAATAGCAAAAAAAAATAGGACACAATTACACAAGCATGAATATAACCAGTATAATTATACTCAATAGTATAATTCTGTGGGATAGAAACATGTGCATAAGCATACGAGATGCTAAACTGGGACAAGCGAGCAGGAATTTCCCAAAGATGCCAGTGTTATAACAGTAGAGAGTGCTGCAGTAACGTTGGTATTCAAAGCCTCTTGTTCTGGTGTTTGTTTTTCTATTAAGTGGGGGCACATAAGGTAATAGCAATAACTGAGCACATCTGTCACCCTTTGGTAAATACAAGTTGTGAGTCCCATGGAATATGACTGCAGCTTGACCCGTGTCATCTTTATCAATGTTCTCAGTATGTACAATTATCTCGCACCTGGTGGTGTTGTTTTGTTCCAATAGGAGGCCTAGAATATTTTTTAGTATAGGGCCAAAATATCCAGTTAAGATTTTCATAGGATTATTTACCACGAATTATTTCTTATCTCGGATAGTAGGAATGTCGATACATGTGTTATGTCTGGTAGCCGCTGTTCATGTAGTACTATTTGGTTGGCCTCCTTGTTGAACGGGGCTAGAGGAGAGCCCCTGTTCTAGTTTCCCAAAGGAGGTGTCTGAATGGGTAAAGCACCACCTGGTTGATCCAATTCAGAGCGGCATTCTGTCAGCCAGTGATTCCCCTTTTTACATCTTGGGTAGAGCCCAGGGGGCTAAGTTTTAAGAGCCCCTCCTTTGTCAGGAGAAAGACCCGTTTGCCGAGGCAAGTGACACTGCTTCCGCATGTGTCCTGGCTTGCCGCGGTTAAAACATTTCACTTTAGACTTTGGGGAAACACTGAAAGTTTCTGAAGTAGCTCTTTTAGCTTTATGTTGAATTGTCTTCACAGTCTTGCAAGCTTTCATCACTTCTCTTTGCCCCCTAATGGATCTGAGAGCAGCCTGACAAGCTTCATTAGCATTTTAAAAGGCATTGTTTCCAAAGGATTTCTCGGAAAGAGGCATCCTTCAGGCTGTGCCTTGCAATATTTTTGAATACAAAAGATCCATCAGAGGTGGAACTGTCGATTTTAGCCCATGCTCTGATAGCTACTTCCTTAATCTAGTGTAACGTGAGCGGCTGCACAAATTGTTTAATTGCGCAGCAGTTTTAGGCGTAGCTCTGGTGCCGGTGAGAATTTTAAAATTTAGCCCAGTAGGGTTTTTCCCCTGCTATGCAGTTATCCGTGACCCACCTTTGCCACTGTAGTAGCTGTTGTGGAGTCATAACCATTTGAAGAACTGTAAAAAGCTCCTCATGAAGCCATTGATCCGCCTAGCCCCTAAGAAATTCCAGACAGTAACGTACATGTCTTTGTGAATTGCGTGAGCAAACCAAAATCAGGTGATTGCCATCGATTCTGCCCAGGTTGAGGATGATTAAATCGGACCGGAAAAGCCCACGCACAAAGAGGCATGCCCCGAGGAGGAATGCTAGGAAATTGGGGAGCAGTAGCAGCAGCGGACAGCGTTGCAGCAGGCGGAAAGGCCAGTGTTAGAGGCTTGTTTCTAATGAGCTCGTGCAAAGCAAGGTAAAGGCAGATCAGGGACCTCTGGCAAAGTGGATTGTTTCATTTCTTTTAGCACCTGGAATTCATGCTTGCCCGTAATCTGCTCTAACATGACATTTGACGGATTGAAAACCTCTGAGAGATCTTTCTCTTCTAATGCACATTCATGCAGGGATCCAACAGTTTCAACCTTTACATCTCCTCCCGAGCCGACTAGTTAATTGTTCTGTAATGGCCCGTCAAAGAGACCAAGTTACCCCCCCTTTGTGGGGGGATTCTTACCTCCTGTTTACAAGCTTTTAGAGCCTTGTTTCTTTACTCAGGTCTAAGTTTGTAAATCTAAGGTTTCTTTCCTAAGGAGCCAGGAGATTATATTCATCCACTGTCTGGGAACAGCTATTGAACTGCTCCTCAGGCAGATCAACCCTGTAGTTTCTCAAGAAATGATGCATGAGAAGAGCAAAAGGAATCTGACTTCTCCATCTATTCAACTTTCTCTGCATTGTAATATTGCACAGGGAAGCCTAATACTACACTTTAAAATTTTAATTCAATATTTGACATAGTAATTTAGCTAAACATGCATAACTATTGTATAATTACCTAAAACTACCAATGAATTATGGCAGTAGGTCTAATCTGAATATTGTTTCAAGGGGGAAAGTAGATGCTTAATATTTGACTGTTTTAAATTCTATTATAGTCCATAATCATCTTTTTAAGGAGATTCTGTCAAGCAAGATCATTGAAAAATTGCACTATTCATCCAAAAAGAATTAAGATAATTTTCTTCACATATGACTTTTTAAAAAGGGAAAATTTAATGTAAATCTTTTTACTTGTAAA